>DWQX01000240.1:0-52020 GCA_018245475.1 Pharmacophagus antenor | reverse complement strand
TATTCGTTATACTATAATATATATATATATATATAGGTGTATTGGGTTACGAATAGAAAAAATGTGTATAATGAAAATTCTACTTTTTTGGTTTTTGTATGATGTTAAAATAATTATTTTTTTCTTTCTTTTAAGTTAAACTACTAACCTTTTTTGTATGAGTGTTAATAATTTTGGTATAGTAGGATATTTGGATTGTGAAAAATTTGGAAGAAAGAATAGGAAATCGTGTAAGGAATACATAGCGTTAAAAGTTGGATCAGATAAGCTGAATGTAACACATAATTATAATACGGGCTATTAAATCGCGGCTTAGGGCTGACAAGGGCGTATAATTTGTAAAACTAAAACAAATAATAGCTTTGTGTAGGTTCCCTAAAAGCATTGTCATGGGTTGTTCCATCGACACAGATTTTCGAGACTGTTTAATTGCTATGCAAAAATTTGTGTTAGTAATACCGATTGCTATTGTTCAGTCGAAAAACTGTGCAGATCCTTGTGCGTGGGATGGCATAGCCAAGAAAGTGTCGGGTACGGTAGCCTTAAGGTATGGAGTTTGCAACTAATCAGTCAACCGTAAAATGTATCATCGGACGAATACTTTCATTGCGTTACATATAACGTTTTAGCATATAGATGACAATCCATCTAACAAAACATTAATATAAAACACGGTACACAAACATTTGAACAAAACTCTATGGGACCAACCAAAACCAACGTTCACATCAAACCTAATACATAACTTTTATGAAGCAGACTCCCACTGCCAAAAAAATAAAGTTGGTAAATATATTTCATACCATTACGATCTGTTGCCGAAATGAAGCCAATGTCTTTTTACCTTAACACCCAGCTCAAATCATCAAATGGAAATGATGTATGCTCACCTTTGCAGAAATCCTTTATATGTTTTCACATTATTAGCGATCTTATATATATATATATATATACGTATATATAAATTATGTATCCTTGTGTAGTTACATGTCAATGTTCATTAAATATTACACGTACATTCTCTAGTCCGCAAAAGACCAACCATTTTAGAAACAGATCGCAATTATCTAACAGCAACTAGGTTAGTACATTTATTTATCACAACGAGATATATGTAAATCTTCGAAAGAAGTTTAGCTACTTATAAAAAATTGGAACTTCTTTAGAAGATCATAAATATACTGGACATGAAAATAATACGAGTCGGTACATCACACTAAAGTCTAAAAAATATCTACAGGGTGAAATGCTTTAGCACTATGGCCGTAATGGTTAAAATTGTACAAAAACTTCTACTTACACAACTATGTTTAGTTTTACTGTTTAACTTTGATATACAAGAACAATATTTGACATTTTTAAAAATATGTACAATTTTTATATTAGTAGGGACGACAATCAAGCCTCTGATAAAAGTTTCGAGAGAAAATAAGTGAAGTACTAATTAAAATGTAGTACTCTACTAATAAAAATATAAAAACTGTTACTATTGTCTGGCTCATTTCTTCTTTCGTCGACCAGATCGCGATCTGTAACATACTTGTAATCGGTTGTATATTGTCAGTAAACCGCTTTGAAATTGCTAGCACTTTTGATTAGGCATTTTATGCAGTTTGATGATAGAATATATTTGTATTTACAACGTATATTAGACTGATGTTACCGAATTATCTTGAAGAATTTTGCCAATATTTTACCTATTGCTTCTTTTTTTAATTTTATAAATGTTACACTGGAATTAAATTTGGAAATGTTTTAAGGAAATCTAATACGATATGATTTTTGTGCGTTATACAATACAACACGTACGATGAGATGCGGTAGCCAAATTTTGTGCAACGACTAAAATTTACACATTCGTGTTATGCTAATTTGTTCAGCCATAAAGAACCGTAATTGTTGAAATGTCATTTATTTGTCTAGTATAAACGTCGAATAATATTGATATTGACTAAGTAGTTTCATAGATATATTTTCATACACTATAAAAATTTATTTAATTCCATAATGAATAAATGACAGATCAAAAAGAGAACAGCAGTGTAATCAACGTGCATGCACCATTCCCCAGCCGCAATATAAACGAAAGAGTGTTGGATGGAATAAAATAAAATAATCGACAAAAATAATAAAATGATGTGATGGGCGATAAAAGGTAAGGTGACCAAACCTTAAATATTTCATGGAACTATCTTGTTCCGAATTCTTATATTAAAATATACACCTACCTATTTATAACCTATTCTTTTATTCAATAAAATGGAATAACGCGTGGTTATTACTGATAATGTTATTAATTAATGTTTCAATTATTTGTGTATTTATAAGTTCAATGAAACGTGTTCATTTTACACTTTACATTATACACCTTGATGTGTCTCAAAATAATACTTACGTGAATGATTATTTCGTTTTGAAGCGGCATGCAAGATTGTTCAGGACACAATCAAACACAGCCAAGCAGAGCAGAGAAAATATGGAGAAAAAGAGAAAAAACAAAGTAAATACATTTTTGCCGTCGGATTAAATTTTAAAAAAAATAAATGACGACTTATTTTACAGAGGCATCTTGACCATATTAGAAATAAATAAAATTGTTGTACTAAAAATGATAACTGAAATTATGCTATAACTGGTTTGTCAAGAGTCCTCAGGTTTGAAAAGTGCAGTAGAATTTTAAAAAACTTAAACCATTCTTTCAACGCTTTTCTTTTTTGACTTGTATTAAAATTTAAACCGTGAAAATTTCCAATGACTAAAATAATATTTAAATATTTGAAAGAATGGAATATTTACAAAAATAACGCTGTTCTGTCAAAACAAATCCATCGATCTTATTACACACAAATGTGTGTCTGGATTATATATAATGTAATATTGTGAATGGTGAGTCGTAAAAATGTTTGTATCAGTGGGTGTGTTTTGTCAGTTAGCCTAAGCTAAAAAAAAAGATAAAGTAGTCTCTTCGTCAGTTTTGCGCTTATATGAATTCCTTTGATTTTGTTGGCTTATTACTAATACTGTGCATGAGATCATGTAACATATCTACATTAATGTACCTATACAATAGTCTGTGTATACTATTATAAATTGTTGATGTGACCTGGGTGTCTCTTACTGTTAACACATTCCTATGTAGTTAACATTCGGTATAATGATTTTGAAATTTATTGAGGAGCTTAGAATTTATTTATATATACACCTTAAATATTGTCGTGATGTAACGTTTATCCGATCATTTATTGATCATTTAATTCATTAAAAATGTTAAGTTTAACTATTTTCGTTATTCCTTATAAATAAAACTTATACGTTATTCTGTAGACCTAGAGTTGTTTAACTAGGAACACACTTAAAATCTAAGAAAAAACGATATTATTATCAAATATTACCACTGCGCAGAAATCTCTTAGGCTGAAATGCAAAACTTAAATATTATTTTCAAAGAAAATAATCCGAAACAGGTAGAAATATATAACTTTTAATGTTGTTGAAAAATAATGCTGACTTTTCGAAAACTGAATGTAGATTGATTTAAGAAAAGTTTTAATAGGATAATTTTGTTGTTTTTTTCCCTTATGGTTTGTATCGCACCTGTCCACCTTCACCTTCAACGCTTTGCAGTTCACGCCACTCCTCGATAGTTTGCGCCAAATCCACCTGGCAGAGTGGTACCTTCACTTCGCCAATCTGATCGTGTTTGGAGAATCGATCGAAGTCGAAGATTGCGAATACAAGTGTCTTATTCATTGCATCGGCGTATGGTACGTTCTGCACAAAAATCGGTAAATTTGTCATCGCTATAAGTTTACCTCTTCTAATTCTATCCCAAACGTTAACGTGTAGCTAGATAAAAAATTGTAGTGAAATTACTAAGGTAACATTACTTGCTCAGGTCAATGAGGAATGTAAATTTGTCAATATCTTAATTAGGATCTTAATGTTATGGGTAGGCCTAATACTTACTATTACCATTTCATCACTTTGTTGAATAAATTTTTTTTTATATAAAACGTTCACCGTTAACTGATGTAATTGTAACAAATTATTAAACAGTAATCTGATCAGATGTGCTTCTAGACGATATTATGGGATACCATAAAAATCAAATGTGCTACGTTTCTAATATTAATTTCTTAGAAAGATTATTTTCTGACAATAAACATCATAATTTTGAATAATTTCATTAAACTTATGTAAATAAACATATGTAAATAAATAGTTATTATGAAGTACGTCTGTCAAAATATCTACCTTAAAGACAAAAGTCTCATTGAATACAGGATTCAAGGTTTTCCGATGAACTTTGGTTTCAAACTTCTTTTTCTTGTCGGGCAAAAGATAAACTTTTACGTACGGGTCCGAGGTGCCACCCATGTCCAAAGCGGGTAGTTCCTCAGCTTGTATAACAGTTACAGATAAACTGTTACTGTTAAAGTCGTATTCCAGCTGAGAAATAATAAGGGAATGTTAAAACGATCTATAAAAATTTTAACATTCACCAAAACTAAGCAAATTTTTTGCTGTGTTTATTTGTATAATTTAAATTAAAAAATAAATGTGAATATGAAAACGTATAACTATGAAGTTATTCATGCAATCACGTTTATATTGTAAATAAACATAAAATTAATTATACGTATATAAACAGAAGAAATACATACAATAATTATAATACATACAGTATCCAGGACCCCGGGACGCAATAACTATGTAGTTACCTTATACTGAAGTTTCCCTAATTTCTGTTCCTCTTTCTTGGAGTCGCCGTCGTCGGGTTCCTCCGCGTTTTCGGTGAGCTCCTCCATATCCGGCTGAACCTACATGCACGTCCCGCGGCAAACTTTATGTGAATAACTTATTACTTATATGTAATGAGTTTAAACACAATCATTCGTCCAGAAGTCGCATTAATGAAGAAAAGATTCGCTTCAATTCCACAAAAGTAAAAGTGTATGTAAATAATTAAAACTAAAAGTGATTTTAAGTTTCTTGTTTGGTTCTTTTCAGAAGAGCCTACATTTTTGCAAACGGTGTTAGAATCATTTGATCATCGAAAAGGAACTTGGAGGCCTAATGAAATAAAATATAATTTGAATTTGAATGGGCAAACGTAGAACACAATTTCCTACTGAATAGCTAGCCATACACTCCATGTAGTAGGAATAGATCAATTCCCATGATAAAATCGTAATGGCCAATTATTGACAATACTTTGGTGTAGTAATCCGTGAATTGTGTTTATCTATACGATGTACGAAATTTGGCATATTTTCCTTTATACGGAAAAGAAAGCAGGGGGACAAAAATTATGCATAATATATTACACAAATATGTTAAGTTAAATAACATTCTAATTGTTACTTTCACACGAAATTGTGATCTATCAGAGGAAAATGCCATCAATAAGAAAAATTAGGTATGTTAAAATTAAAAAATGTAACGATGTATACAGGAATTTCGACCAAACTGTCTACTTGTAATTATCAAAGTTACAATAAGATTTTAAATTACATTGTTTGATGATGTTTAAGTAGTTTAATAATGTTGTTGTATTTACATGCTAAATAAAAGCATTTAATGTAAACAAAAGTCAATAACTTATTTTATTTACGAGTATATCTTTAAAACAAAGATAATTACTCTTTTGTTAAATAATTATTTCTATAATTACGACATAAACAGATTTTTTTTTTAAAAATGAACAAGGATTCATTAATTGTTAACGAATCAATTTGATATGTAATTTCGTATCGAAATAAAAGGTATACAGTATGTACCATGAAATATAATATAAACTGCACCTTGGTCGACTAGCCACCAAAAGGACGAAGTATTCTTAGCTTTGATGCTTAACTTAAATTGGTAAATTAAAAATTATATTACGTATAAAAAGTCAAAATTTATAACAGTAGAGAAGTCTCAATTTCTAATTTATGATAGAAAAGCCATTTTTTAAAACCGTTGAAGACAATGGTGCGCCACGTGAAATTTATTTTTAGTATATACATAAATACATACATACATACACTACACATACAATATCCGCATGTGTATAATAAAAAATACTTTTCTTTATATTAGCGTTTGTTGCGTAATTAATCTACTTTAAAGGCTCACACGTTACCTTCTCCTTATAAGCTGAACCAAGGAGTTGGACGGACTTGAAGTCGACACCTTTCATTCCCTTTTTCCCATCCTTCGAACGCCGTTTGCGGAAACATCGCCGGATGCAACAGAAACATATGCCGAGGATGACCACGCCCACTCCTGTAGAATATATGTTTTTAAATTTTTATATGAATTAAATATTTCAATTTTGCAAGTTTCCTAAAATTATTGAGATGACATAAACCTTATACAAAATTCAGGTCACTTCAATGTATTAACGAGTATATTATATACAAAGAAGTCTACACCTAAATCGCCGATTTCTCCTCTCAAGCAGCAAGCAGTAGTGATTTGCTAACATCATAACTTGCGCTCTACATTGTTTTGCTTGTCTGGTCGTTTAATGTTATCAAAACATTTGAGTGCGAGACACAATATAGTATTAGTCAAACACAGAATTAAACATATCATTAGTTGCAGTGTCTGTAGCTTATTGAAGATGGACATTAACATATGTGGATTATATAGGCAAAATCTATTAACAGATGAAAAAAATATTTTCTTTAGTTTTACAAACAATCAAATGATAATATAAGACTATCTCACCGACAAGGATTGCAACCAGTTGCCAGGTCTCCATGTTCAATTTATGGGCGACTTCCGCTGCTACCTTCTCGGCTGTGGATTCTTGTGTGGTTGTGGTTACTGGGATAGAAGACTCCATTCCAGGATTTCCAGTTGAAGGAGGGGCTATTGCTATAAAATATATAAATATTATTTTTTTGTTATCGGCAATAGCCTAACACTTCACCTTTATTTCACTTGATTTTAAATGACGATAAAGCAAATGGTAGAAGGTAATGCCCATTCGCCCATAATACTCTCACATGTTTTACTGCTAGAACACAGCAATGTTGATATGGCGGCAGATTGACATTGAGAGGGAGATGTATCGAGGTGGATTCGAAAAAACCTAATTGACATGCAGACTCCATTACGCATGTGGCCCGTCGGGGTCTCCGTTTAGTTTTAAGTATGTATTAAATAGGTGATTTAATTAATATTTGCAAAAAAATATAGGTGATTTAATAAAAAAATGAATATGTAATTACGAAGATTGAAATTGTTAATATAACTAGTCTAGCCATAAATACTGTTACGTAAAAACGTTTTTTTTTTTAATTTTAATTGTTTTGATATGGAACACGTTTATTATTTTAAAAACTTCTTTCGATTTCGCGTCATTTCTCATATTTTTTTGTGTTCATTAACAAATTACAATATGGAATGGGGTGTTAAAGTGAAGAGGATTGCAGTAATCGCCTTGCATAACGTGGGTCGGGAGTCGGAGTCGTAGGTCATAATCCGACACTTCAAAAGCTTGGTAGCAATCGTATGTTCGAATATCGCAATATCAACAGATACAATAACACTAGCAGGGCCACGTGCTATTAGAACTAGAATGGCTGTTAATGCTGTTAAAGCCAAAATTCGTCGAAATCCCATAAGGAAGCGAAAAATCGTATCGCAACAAATGATGATTCCCGCTAGGACTCTGTAGTGTATTATAGAACAAGACTTGAAACTCGGTGCTTATCGTCGATATATAGAACATGCCCCAAATCAATGTTTACACTTAAAGAGAGTGGATTGATCCAAACGCCTACTGTCGCGATATACAAGTGAAGAAAGGCAAAGAAATATCCTCTTTACCGATGATAAAATTTTCGCGATTGAAGAATACTACAATGCGCTAAATGACAAAGTTCACAGTAAAGCTCACAGTTTTAAAGAAGCTGCTTAAGTTGTCGGAAAGGTACATCGTGGTTATCATTCTGTGTCAATGATGGTTTGGTTAGGCGTGTTTTATCAAGGAGTCACAAGACTATATTTTTGTCAAAAAGGGGTGAAAACTTCAGCCAGTGTCTGGGAAAGTCTGGGATTGTGTTGTGAAACCTCTCAGCAATAAACTTTTTTAAAATATACTGTGCACTTTTCAGTAAGTTTCTGCACCGGGTCACAAGGCACGAACTTACCAAGCCTGCCTTTAAAACCAATATTCCAGACTTTATAACCTGAAGACTGGCCCTTATCTAGCCCAGATTTCAATCCTTTTTACTTCAAATTATGGTAAGTTTTAGAGGACATGGCCTACTCTAAATTACATTGAGTATCTTAAAAAAACTTAGGAGCAAGCAAAAGCGAAATTTCCCTTGGAAACAGTGCGTAAATCCATGGATTTGTGATTAGACAGAATAAAGGCCTGTATAATAGCTAAAGGCGGCCATTTTGAATAGAATATTTTTTTATTTTCTGCTGTGACTTTAATAAATTTGTAGATATAAATTTTAGTAATATTATATTACTCCATAAACAAAAAAATCTAATTATTACAGAACTTATTACTGGATTAGGTATACATAATAGATCCCCTGAACTGACTCTCACCTTGTCGTGGTGGAGGGGCTTAGTATCTGTGGTCTGGTCACCAACGCTAAAGCGAAGAGGAACCTACCCGGCCGGTCCGAGGTGTATGGCTGACCTGAGGTGGCCACGCCAGGTGGGTTTGGGGAGCCTGCCTCGGATGTGGGCCTGTGGGCTGCGGGGGAGAAGAGTTAACCCTACCTTCTGTGGCCGAATTTCGGTTGACGACGGAGTCTAAGACCAGATCCGCCGCAGGGAGTTTGGAGGACTTGTGCTTTCGGGTGCTCTTTCTTTTGGCTTCCATGGCCTCCGGGTGACGGACTCTGGGGGGTTCGTTGCCCATTTGAGGGTAAGAGGCTAGAGAGGAAGGCTCGTTATGTATTCCAGCGCGCCTTACCAGGAGGGGAATAGGAGCGGTTTACCTCCTCTGAAAGGGAGCCGCACGTTGCGGCCGGCGCTGGCTGGGTTGCGAAGGTGTTCACAAGCATTCCTGTGACCCTACCGTAAAGCGGCGATGATGGAACATCGTGGGGGTTTTAGTCGGTGCAAGTCCGACATAACCTGTCCTTGCCCCCGCAAAGATAGGTATGCTAAGGCATTTCCCCTACTTTAATAAAAAACTTGGCATAAGAAGGACCTCATTGTATTTTTTACATTGAAAAGAGACTGGTGACATCATTAATAATAATAAAGGTTAATCCTTATTGGATAGCTCTAAGTAATTTCATATGCGTACTCTTAATTTCCATGGAATTCATTTTTCCCACAACTTTATTTATTATCTCCTAAAATAAAATGAACGGAACGAAAAACAAAAAAATTACCATGTATAATTATATTAATATGCTAGAAAGATAATCTAAAATCTTTACATATTATATTATTTTTTTAAGTAAGTTATTAAGCCTTGACTGATTTACTGACTGACCTACATGTCAACGAACAGGTCTTATAGACATAATGTTTGGAGGGCGTGTTACTTGTGGTATGTAGGTAATCACGAAGCAAAGGTTCATGAAATTCTCCTGAGGAAGGTAAAGTCAGTAAGTAACAGAGGCTGTACTCATACTGGGGAGGAAATTTAAATTATCATAATATTTAATAAAATTACCTCACCCAGAGAAGCGGGCAGATGACAGCTAGTTATATGTACGAGGGGTGATCAAAAAGTAATGATAAACGGGTATTTCTAATAAAGATAAAAATCCTAAAAAAAATTGTTTTGCTTCTTCGGTCCTTCAGTACTTCCGAGCCAAAAAATTGTATAAATAGGACATCATTTGGATGAGCTACATTGAGCTAGCGGATCACCGGATCCGCGGGCCAGTTTCGATGAAGCTGTAATAGTTGTCAATAAGACTAACAGCGCAAACTTCAACGAATCCAGCAGCAGCAGCAGCAGCATGAGCTACATTCATTTGAATACCAGCAGTCCGAGCGACAATACGAAAATGGAGAAACACGAAGTGAGATGCGTCATCAAGTACCTCTGTTTGAAAAAATGTCTACCAAAAAGATACACGCTGATTTGTTGGAGACACTGGGGGACTCGGCTCCATCACATTCTACGGTGGCACGGCGATGCAAAGAGCTTAAGCTGGGTAGAACATCCACAGAAGATGAACATCGCGAGGGACGCCCAACCTCGTCCCTCACTGAGGAAAACGTGAAAAAAATAGAAGATATCGTATTAGCAGACCGAAGAGTAACCGTCAGACATTTAGTTGAGGTCACAGGGATCTTTCATATAGCGGCATCTAAAGCATTTTGACCAGCAAAATTAACATGAAGAAGGTCTCCGCGCGTTGGGTACCGAGAGTGTTAACGGACGAACAAAAGAAAAAGCAAGTTGACATTTCTAGAGCCTATCTTGTAAAGTTCCAGGCTGACTAAGAAAATTTTTTGTCTCGATTTGTGACATTGAACGAAATATGAATCCATCATTTTGATCCTGAGATCAAACAACAATCGATGAGTTGGAAAAGGCCATCCTCACCGACGCCGAAGAAGTTCAAAGTCTCGAGCTCGGCGGGCAAGGTTATGGCGTCCGTTTTCTGGGCTGCTGAGGGAATCATAATGGTTGATAACCTGGAAAAGGGAGCTACTATAACGGGCTCCTACTACGCCAATTAAAAAATACGACTGCGAGAAGCCATAAAGGAAAAAAGACGGGGCAAACTCCGAGCGAAAGTCCTGTTTCATCAGGACAACGCTTCTGCACACAAAACCGAAGATGCGATGGCTGCAATTCGAAAAGCAGGCTTCGTACTGGTCGAACACCCGCTCTATTCTCCAGATTTAGCCCCCAGCGACTTTTATTTGTTTCCTCGGCTCAAGGAACTCCTCAGGGATAAGAAATTTGAGGATGATAGCGAGGTGATGGGTGCTGTAGAGGCATTTTGGGATAACCAAGATAAAAATTTTTTTTAAAAGGTATTTTGGGTTCAGACAAACGTTGGACTAAATGTATCGACTTGTTAGGAGATTATGTAGAAAAATAATTTAAATTTAAACTATAATCGTTGTTTTATTATATTCATTATCATTACTTTTTGATCGCCACTCGTATGGTATAAACTAAAAATAATTTGAAACCTATTAATTGCTGTAGTATGGGTCAATAGTGCTATAATAACATTTATTTATATTTAGTGTCTAGCTCAAGATATTGGTCTACCACCACAATATATCAAACACCTATTATTTATTAGGTTATATAGTTAAAATGTTTACCTGTTAATTTTGTAATTCTAATGTGTTCCATTGTACTTATATTCTTGATGTATTTATAAAAATATTTAAAGTAATTGCAATGTTGAAAGATTTACTTTATATAATAGTAAATTAATTACTTGAGCCATTGAGGGCTGGCACTGCGCTCGTTTTCATGGTGTAGGAAGTCTGGTTATCCGCTTGGCGGCGCCATCGCAGCACTGCTCCCGGTAATGGCGACATATCTGCCGTCTAAAATTAAAATATTAATAATAATTAAACACACAGACTTAGTCGAGAACATTAAATTTTCTAACATCTTATCGACACAAAGAAAGTATTGATTTCAAAACGGAAGCGAACAGGAATATAGCGATGTCATTGAAACTGGGTGTACGATTATCATTAGCGTGGGTAAAAATATCAATAACAGTTTCTAATCATTCAAATTTTTTAGTAATAATATAATTAATTAGTAATTAGAAAAAAAGAGCCTTATCATAGATTTAGATATTTGCAATAACTAAATATGACATTAAGACATATTTTTAGTCTCTAAACATGATATAATAGTTTTCTCTAGGAAATGCTTTAAAATAACATCAAATTTATTAATCTTAAAGAATTTGTACGTATCTTTCTCCTTTTTAAAATCAAAAGTATATTTAAAGCACAAAGATAATTAGTAAATGGAATTATAAATATAAACTTTCAGGATGGTATGGTTAAAAATTCGGATGACGATTTCAAATAGAACTGACCTTATAAATGTTTAACCGGGTCAATAATCACAAGCACTTTTGGAAAATAATTTTACGCAAGTCACTTTTCGTGAGTTTCACGCATTTCGTACGGATTTAAATTTCGAATGATGGCTTAGTACTGTAGTGAAGCCAGGATGGAAAGAGATGCGCGCGCATTCGATCGATTGTCGCTGCGCGATGCGATGTTCTAACATCTCCGAGCTCCTGGCCGAGTGACGACGTTTACGTCACAAGTTGCTTACATTGACGAGTTCTCTAATGATCACAAGCACTGAATGGGCGTCGATTATTACTCATAGAGAAATGTATGTATCAAAAGAGTAAATTTTCGATAAAAATTCATAATGTAGTAAATCTAATTCATACTTAAAACGTTTTACGGTAGTTAAAACTAAGTTTCCGTAATACCTTTTTCAATACTTTCAGATATTAAATATAAGGTTTAATTAAATGTTCAGTACTGGAAGAATCCGAATTACAATAAGTATAAAAATTTTCCGTATTTTTATATATAATTTTATCATATACATAACTCATATCCAAACACTAGCTTAAATTAAAAAAATAACTCCTTAATAACATGACGCTAAAGCTAATGAAATTTTGTACTCTTTGCAGCACTCTTAAGTTCAATGCTACAGTTCAACAAAAAATGTAAATGTTGATTTTTTTTTGTTTTTTCTATATCCTAGATTAATTAGAACTATTTAACAGTTTATAAAATAGTTATAAGTATGTAAAGTAAAGAGATTTTTCAATAAACGATATTCACAGTACTAGTTACTTGTTAATTAGACTGGATGAATTAAACTAATAAATCGGTATATCGTTTTGTGAATTATAGTGATTTTTTGAAAATAAAATATTCGTTAAAGATGATTTTTATTAGGTTAGTTAATTTAAGAATTCCGCTAAAAAGTTCCATTTGAATGGAGCAGTCGTTCACAAACTGGTTAGTATTGTTATAAACCTCTGCAAGGGGTGAAATAATCTAAAAATGTTCAAAAGGATCACTATTAAAGTTTTTAATGGCTTATTGCGCAAGACATCGCGTGCGCCAAATATAGTCGTTTAGTTAAAATACTGTCACAGAGTCAGTGGTGTTCTTTGAAAGTGTGTCAAGTTTTTCTTTAAGCCAAGTACCTCTTAAAAGTGCTGTTATATTCCCGCTAAGCAAAAATGTACCTTGATTCTTGTACATAAAATATAAATGGTGAACTCGTTTCATCATCATTATCATGAGCCTGTGTCAGTCCACTGCTGGACATAGGCTTTCCCCAATGCCTTCTACCATATGCGGTCCTCTGCTTCCCTCATCCAGCCGCTTCCCGCCGTCCTGACTAAATTGTCAGTCCAGCTGGTGGGAGGACGCCCTACACTCCTTCTTCTTATGCGCGGCCTCCATTCCAAGACTTTCCTCATCTGCCACATCTGCCATCGGTGACTCGGCAGATGTGGCTGGCCCACTGCCGCTTCAACTTGCTGACTTTAAGAGCTATATCGAACACTTTTGTTCTCCGTCGAATTTCTTCGTTTCGGATCTTATCCCTTAGAGAAATACCGAGCATAGCTCTTTCCATCGCACGCTGAGTGACCTTATGTCGGTGGACCAGCCCAGCGGTCAAAGTCCAAGTTTCCGCTCCGTAGGTGATCGCAGGGAGGACACAACGAACTTGTCTAGTATATTTATGTCATTATCGAAAACTCGGACCTTCTACACCTTTGAAAAGTTTGGATAAAAAAGTTTATTATTAAAAAATATATACTTGAATCTTTAACAAGTAGTATGCTTTTCTTTTTGGAGGACTTTGCAGGACCACTGCCTATTTCTGTCGATAAAATGCGGTAACAATATAATGCTTCCTACAGGATTGGCTCCAGCCAATGAAAATACAAGGGTAATTATTAGTCTTTGTTTAAAAAGAATTGATTACAATGCGTTGTTTTGGAAATATCCTAATTTGAAGGCGTATGCTTACATCTAGGAAAAACTTGTTCTTCTCATTATTTGAAATATTGTTTATCACTTAATTTTAGGGCGAGCTCGTTTCACCATCTACGGCCGTATTTTCACTTAATATAAATTAAAATTTTGTATAGTGGTACCCTATATCCGATATAAATATATCATTTGCAACTGAGACAATACCCTGATGGTCATGCTTTTTATTGTTAAAAAATATACTATTCTGTCCTTCTCTGACATGGAAGTAACAACATTCATTAAAGCACTACGACGAGAAGAATAACAACGAAAAGATGTACACGATAATTACCATGAAAGCAGCAATAGTAATAATATAAATATCACAGATTTAAATAAATGTTTCATATTATTGTTTTATAATATATGTGAACAAGTCTCTTCGACGAAGGTTGCTCCCGTGCTCTTGAATGTGAACAAAAGACTTTTGAAAGAGAGTTGCGAGATGTTAGTCCCTTGGAAAATGCTTACTAAAACTCGGGGATCAACTTTTGTATTTGGAACTTGTTCTACTAGACCTTGTCAGAGATAAAAGATTTTGGTATTTAGTTTACATTGAAAGGTTGTTTCTGAAGTTTATTTTATATACTCGCTATAATTAAAAGTATTAACTTCTTCAAAACCTTATTAACTAACGTAATATTCTGGATCATGGGAGAACCTGTTACATAAAATATGGAGAATGCAAATAAAATTAGCATTTTAAATAAGTGTAAGGACATTAAAAAGAAAAATTTCTGGATTGTAATGAAGACTATCGATATGAAAGGGACGTTATAATTATGTTTTTACCAATCAACAACTTGAACTGGAAAAGTAAGACGTAAAAATTAGTCTCTGTATAATTAGTTCTTATTAATAGGAATTTAATCAATTATTCAGGTGTTCTTCCTAAAATGTATATAAGAAGCTTTGTTTAAATTTGTTTCAAGTTGATTTATATTTTTTATACGAACTAATATATGAAGATCCACTGTAAAATCAATAGATACGTAAAGTAGGTCGGACAATTGTTCGACACTATATAACCTTGCATGAAAACCGAAGATGGTTCGACAGATACGTGGGATACTCAGAAAGTTTTGCGACACAAAAAAAATTCTATAGGTAAATATATTTTTATTACATTTTTACAATGTATTCTCCACCAGCCTCTATACAAAGTTTCATGCGTCTGAACCAGTTTTCGAAACACTTTTTCCAGTCCGCCGCAGACACCTCGTTTTACAGCCTGCTTGAGCGTTGAGAGCGCATCATCCGGCAACGAAAATTATATCCCTTTGAGGTGATTTTTTATTTTTGGGAATAAGAAGAAGTTACACGGTGCTAGCTCAGAGCTGTAAGGAGGGTGACCCAGGAGTTTGATTGGTGTGCTGTCTAGGAAGTCCCTTGTTTAAATTGCGGTGTGGCGGGCTCATTGTCGTGGTGGAGCAGTAGTATGCGGAGCCTTGTGTTTTGGCGCTTGTTGCTTACAACAGAGAAAACTTCTGCCAAGCATTTGGTAGTATACCATTCGGCGTTAATGTTTCTTTGGTTTCGTAAAGGAGTTCATACCAAGTAACCAGAAAAAGCTCGCTATCAATATCTTCCGCCCGCTTCTAGGTCGCTTTACTTTGATAGGCGTTGATTCGTTTTAAAATACCAAAACCGTCGACTGGCGCTTCGTTTCTGGATCGAATTGATAAATCCAGGATTCATCACCTATAACGATGTAGTGAACACGCCGAGACGAGCCTGCTTCAAATGTGTCTATCATATCGTTGCACCATTCCACCGTTGCCTGCTGCTTAAAATCGGTGAGGTTGTGCGCCACCCAGCGTAAAACTATCCTCCGCACGCGAAGATGTACGTGTGTCTCGCGGAAGCTTCCTCATACAATCTGCAGTATGCTGAATCTCTTAGTATGTAACTCGTCTTTTGTCATGGATCTAATTATTCATTACTAGCACGTTTTCTTCCGTAACTGCCGTCAAAGGCGACCACTTCTTTCTTCATCTCCCAAAGTTAGTCGACCGCGCTTAATTTCATTATACCAGCGATACACGATTGCCTTAGAAGGGCCATCGTCCTTGAATGTTACTTGAAGTCCATCGTATACCGGTTTCAGGCGACACTTTAAATCTTAAAAAATCATAGCACGAAAGTGAGAAAATCCATTTTTTAATGAGACATGATAATTTTAATTAGTTCGCAAAAAATGTGAAAGGAAGTTTTGAATTTGGAACGTACCTATTTATACTTATAAGTAATCATATTTTGAAATAAATTATAGCTGGCCAGTCTCACATACATAACTCTTTCTCGCAATACTTTCTGAGTGACCTGGTATTGTTTCTACATGCGTTTAATACGTTTGTGCTCTAATTATATAATCTACTTTAAAGAACATTTTAATCTCCTTAATTTAGATTGTATAATTCGCTTCAGAGTTAAGGATAAAGACTGTTTTATTCTCCTGAATCAATATAATTGGTTAAACATGAATAATATACACTAGATTCAAATGAGGTGGCGTAAATAAGAAATATTTAAAAAAAAATTGGGCCAACCAGATTGATAAGTATATGTTTAATTGACATTGAGCAACTGAACTGTAACATGGGGCACGCTAATTTTATTTTGTGTATATGTAATGAAATGAAAACTATTTTTTTTAACTAAAAGGGAAAGTATTTCCTTATAGCGAAAAGTTGAGGTGTAATATTCGTTTTGTGGCCCAGTTCTTTGTGTTTCAATCTGTGAGACGCTAAAAGCGAAAAAAATTTAACATTACAAATGAAAAATTTTAACTTTTTGTTCGATAAAAGTTTATGCAGAATCAATGTACACCCAGCAAAATTTATTCAAAAAGGTTTTCGATTGACCTAAATCTCACTGATGATGTCATTGAGATGCGCAGTGGTATGCATTAATTTAGAAACGATAACAGATCGAAACGTTGGAATATTGTTTCAGATGATGAAAATAGTAATCTAGGGAATTTTATGACTTTCTGTGCATATTTGTTCATTACGTATAAAATTTTCCAAAATTCTGTGTAACAAATTAAAGAAAATATGATAATAAAAAGAATTTAAAATATAATTCTTTAGTTCGCTTACTATTATTTTAAAATTACTTTTATGGACATGTTTTCAAGGTTTCGTTTTCGAGGCTTTCGTGATTTCATATATCAATCTTTGTATTTAATTTTTTAGGAAAAAATATAAAGTAAAATTGCCGTAAAAGACAAAAAAAAAATTAAAATTAGAATAGACGTAAGTATAATATAATGAAATTTTTAATAAAGGTTGTTGAGTCAATATGTATATAGTTACAAAATAAAATATAAAGAATTTTTAAAATTTATAGAATGGCTGATTTATGAAGTGGTTTCTGATAGTATATGTTCTCATCCGAAGATCGGGTTTTAAGCGAGAAGTGCCCTTTTTAAGTAAAGATAAAAATAATCTCTGTTAACAGACCTATATCACATTATTGAAAGGTGAAAAATGTACATATATATATATTTAAACAATATATTTATGTATATAATAATACGTACAGGAGCACAAAACAAATGATGCGCCTACAAAACCCTTACTAGTTATTTTTAAATGCTGGCACTGAATTTAACAAAAACTTTTTTTCTTAAATTTTAAGAATTGTGTTAATTTATAAACGTGTGTTGAAGTAAATTAATTGACACTTCAATAAGATTAATAATACAAGCTAAGACACGGACACTTCGTTCCATAGATTTTCAGATATTGAAGTTACAGAAGTGCATAAGTTTTACCCTTACATCAACATAGTAGCAGTTTTGCGATTATTACTCTATTCGATGAAATTCGTCGATTTTACTGTGCGTAGGAGTAAGCAAAGTGATATCACATAATATTTACACATTTAAGTGTTCATTCACATTAGAGATAACAAGTTTTCAGAGTAAATTTGTTTGTTGTGTGTTTATATATAGCGACAGAAATGTACTATAACCATTTTAATAGTAATGATAACAAATATCTGGTTATGCGTTATAATATCAGCTATAGAAAAAACTATCACTAAACGAAGACAAAAGAAGATTAAGTAATAAATCATATATATTATTTAATTTTCTTTATTGAAGTAAATTCTACGATTTGGTTAAAAAAAATTAAAAGCCAATTTTTACTTATTTTACAAAACATTATCGAATTTAACTGATGTTCTGACTGACTGAGTTCTAGATTTATTTGAGAATTGTTTTAATTTACAGATTTAATCATTTATAACTTTTGGTGGCAGTATGTTGTATTTTACATAATACTTACCGAACTTAGTTCTTCGTATTCAACACAAAATATTAATGCCGCTCTTTCCAAATCCCATCCTGTAATTATTTTGACACAAGGCGAGGCTTTTGTACAGTCGCCCCGTAAAGCAGTGGCAGTGCGCTCTACGTCTGAAATCGACTAACTTACAAGCGTTATTTTTTCGACCTTCCCTCGTAATGCTCTACGCATTAAAGCAAAACTAGGCTTGAAGCTGTATACACTTAAACTACTAACCTGTATATTATATAATCCTGTACCATAGTACAGAATGTTTACAAAAAAATAAGTACTTATTCGAATTTTATGACTACGAGTAATTTAATTAAAGGATTTCAAGAATAATCTTAAAACTCCAAAGCTTTCAAAAATACGTAATTAAAAGTTATTATTTTTTAAACTTGATAAAATTCATTTACATATAAAGAAGATGTATACAGTTTTATTTTTAATAGAAATTAAAATAAAACTTTCTGCTGTCTATGGTCTCAAGCGCTGGTTTCGCTTTAAGAACAAATATAAATACCTAGTTGCCAAACCACATTGATTTTTGTTGAGCTATGATTGTGAATATTGAAGATTTGTGTAAACTAGTATATTTAATTACACATCAGCTACATTACTTAAATTACTTATTCTGATTTCTTTATATTAATAATTGTTTGAAAGTAGTAATTTCCTGAAGCACGTTTTGCTTTTTAACTGCTAGAATATGTATACGCAATGTTATTAAGAATGCATAGACATATTATTAAATTAAAGTAAAACAAAACATATCCACTAAAATTTAAATTATAAGTATTCAATTTAGGTTTAACTTTATTTTAAATGATTGTTAAAAAATACCATCTATCGCAGATATTTGTGATATGTATCGAAAACGAAGTTTTGTGGAAGTAATCTTAAGTATTAGGTAGAATATAATGGATGGTATCTGAAAATATTTCAAGACTTTACAGAGGGCAGCACATGGCCTGAAACTGTTAATTATAGTACTATATAAGTCCAAGAACAGATGGCGCTTTTGCTACTATTTTAGGTAAAATTATATGCAATATATGTGTATTACTAGTTATTACATGTTTTTTAAAATCATTATCTATCGGAGACATTTACACTACGTATCCAAAATAAAGTTTTGCCGAACTAGCCATATATAACATTGGATGTTGCCTGAAAATATTTCCAGATTTTACAGAGAGCAGCACATGTCCTGAAACTGTTAATTATAGTACTATATAAAAGTAAGGACGGATGACGTTTTTGGTTCTATTTTAGGTTTTTTTTTTGCAATAAATGTTTAGTACAAATAATCATATGGGTTTTAAAAATACCATCTATCGGAGACAATTACACTACATATCCAAAACAATGTTTTGCAGAACTAGCTTTAGATAACATTGTATGCGGCCTGAAAATATTTTAAGAGTTTTCCAGAGGGCAGTACTTGCTCTGATACAGTTTAATAATTGTAGTACAGTATAATTGTAGTGACAGATGGCGTTCTTCGCTTTGTTTACTTTTTTATTGTTAAAAGTGTTCACTTTGGACAAAAATATTATTAGTTGAAGGTGGTTTTTAGTTAATTGTTGATTGTTTTGCTAGGGTTTTATTTAATGAGAAGGGTATTTAACTGTCTACGTTGCGTAATGGTTTATCGCTTGCTTGTATCACCAAGGTCTCCGGTTCGATTTCGGGGCCACATAAGTAGGGGAGAGTTAATTTGTGGTAGCAGTGGCGGTACAACTATACAAGCGAGACGAGCCTAGCATACTGGTATAAACTCTTTATATGGTCGCAAAGATAAAAAAAGGAAAAATACCTTTTACAAAAATATTTTATATTGTTGATTCATTATTTGGGCTTCCTACAGACACTAATGGTTGGAAGGGTATCTTCCAACCCACCTAATTCAAGCTCTAGCTTCTATTCTCAATATTAATCTGTTTCCATAACAGCACTGCCGTAGTCAAATATGACAGATTATACTGAGCGAGCACGCTTCACCATGTACGAAGTAACTGTCATATCATGTAAAATTTAGGTCAAGTATTCCACCATTGCCGATAAAAAAATAAATCTGCTTTTCTCTTGATGAAAATAAATTTCATATTTTATTTTGTTTCATAAATTTAGTACTCTTATGGACATATAACGTGTTAATAATAAAGTCAACTATAATTAGTAAACCACTCGGCCGGTAGCATAAATCCTGTGAAGCTCATGTTGCTCTATGCATGTTAATCTATTAGTCTTGGGATGCTAAATTACAGTAGTTACTAACTGACGACGGAAGCCTAAAATAATCATAATTTTAATAATTATCAATAATCTATTATTCTTGATAATTAAACAACCGATTGAAATATGTTTGTTACAATATAGTGTTGTTTGTTTAATCATTAATTTTATTTAAAAATAGATTATTGATTCGTATATCTAATATATTTTTTTTCTTTACTTACGAGTACACAAGAAATTGTTATTTTCAAGATAGTCTGCTTAACTGATGAAGTTGGCAGGAGGGTGTTAGGTGAGAGACCATGGTGACTAATCGGGGTGGAGATACTTGTAGGATAACTGATTCGAGTTGTGGACATCTTCCAGTAGATTAATAATGTAAATATATTGTTATATTTGCACTATTTGGTTTCGTCGTATATATCTCAATATGAGAGCAACTATTGACCTATTTACATGTGAGGGATACCGTCAATGAAACAATGATTTTCTAGTGTTAATTTAGTAACAGGGTCCATTTAACATCATGTGTGTCGCAGATATCTAAAATTGAACATACAAAAAGTTCCGAATATTATTGGCACTCAATTGGAACAATTATAAAAGTGTAATATTAATTTTCCTTGCAGTTATTTATTAGACGACGGCCGTTCGATATATCAATGATGAACTACGATGACTAAAGTGCCTATGACATTTTGGTTGTAAATCTGCCACGTACGGATTAATTTGCACCGTGGTTAGAAAATAAAGGATTTAATTATCGATCATGAACAACAGTGAGATATACTGCAGCACAAAACGCAATAAAATACATTATTATCTATTCAAATATTGACATATATACAATATTTATTGTCAATGAATGAATATTTTAGAAAAAATATATAGAAATATTTATACTTTTTTTATGACATATATAAATATGCACATAAAAAATTCTAAGCAACATGTACAAATTTCAATTTTATAATGTGTTTTTACCTTAGTATTATCTTATTTAAATTATTTTTTAATGCTTTTTTGATAATAAACAACAATTTTTTTTTAATAATCTTAATTAAGAATAGCAGTATTCTAATTTACTCATTACATAAGCTTTGCATAATAATATGACGGTTGAAACTTTTTTAAAGTCTTTGGCTTGCCTGAGGACAAAACCTAGAGACCTGTAAGCCGCGTTTACAATAGTATCAACATGTGTCTTAAATCGTAATTTATAATCAAAACACCAAGATCCCGAATATCAGTCACCGTTTTTAACGATGACTCGTATAATACATATGAACTATTAATCACATTAACCTTTCCTGTAAATTTTATATGAAGACATTTTGAGGTATTCAGCAACATTTTGTTTTTGTAACACCATTCAGACAATCTATTTAGGTCCTCTTGCAAAAGAAGAGTATCTAAAGGGCTTTTAACGTTTTTTATTATTTACGTATCATCTGCATACATATGCGCTTTAGAAGATTTAAACATTTCTGGTAAGTCATTAATGAATATGTTAAAAAGTAGGGGTGCAAGATTAGAATCCTGGGGGACACTAGAGTCGACTCAAAGGGAATAGAATGTGTGCTGTTAATAGTAAGGATGGACTTCCGATTCTTTAGATGTGATTGGCACCAACAAAGTAGTGGGCCAGCTACTCCAATACTGCTTATCAACTAATATAGCATGATTAACCTTATCGAAAGCCTTTGAGAAATCCGTATACACGGCGTCAACATGGACATTATTATCTACTGAACCTATCACATCAGAAATAAAATTAACCAGGTTAGTGATAGTGGATTTTTTCTTTAAAAAATCATGCTGTATGTACGTAGTACAAAGTAAGGTGTAATTAACTAAAATTAAACTAAAGCCTTAAACCAATTTCTTGGGCGGTTAACATTGGCTGGCGTCTTGCAGTCAGTTGTATGTATCGATCTTGCCATGTGGTACAACAGTACACCTTCCTCGACCTGGGTGCTGCTCAGCAGGATCTCCCGTGTTAGTGTAACGCTGATGAAGACGGCAAATAATGCTTCTGTTGACACTAAAGTACTGAGATACCTGAGATTGACTTCTTCCTGATTGCAACATACAGCTCTGCATTTTATCTGTGTTCAAATGACGTCACTCCATGACATAAAAAACGTCTCAAAATCCAAATTCGTTCAAAACTTTTTTTAAATTATTGTTTAAATCATAAAATTTATACTGAATACTAAATTTTAATAAGCAAAGAAAACGCTATAAAAATCGAACAAATGCATTCGCTTCTGAATCTGTGAAAAAACAAATGTTACTCGATTTTTTTTACAACCAGCAAGTATATTCTCTAGATCAAAAAGGTTTACATAGGTATTGCCTCCTTGGTAAGAAATGATATAATAATTGATTAATAATTTGTTAAAATGTATGTGTTGCTTAGACTTTTTTGATGTGTATTTTCAAAATTTTGGATCAAAGCATTTCAGAATTTATTCGTTTGAAAAACATTAGGGCCATGTCAGAGCGTGTGTTTAGGCGGTCAGGAAGCAAGTGGAGTGCACTCAAACCCAAAGTGCTTCTGTGTAATTAAGTTGCCTTAGCGTAGAGCATAAATTTCAAAACTGTAAAAGTAAATTTGTCCGAGATTATTTAAATTTAATATTTTTTGTAAATATATTAAATTATGCTTTGCGAGATATATTAATATATTTTAATAAACAGTATTAACAGTTTCACAGGTTTATTTATGATTGACAACATTTCGTAATACATGCCTTTTTAATATGGCGAATGATAATATGTATGATATAACCAAATTTAAGATAACTCCGACTCTATAATAATGGGTACTTTATGTCTTAGCAAATATAATATAAATGTAACATAATGTGTATTGAATTAGTAAATTCGGGGCGTTTGTTAAATTTTTAATCTAATTAATGTTTGGGTTACGAGAATGAACGAGTGAGGCTAGAAAACGGTGCAATATAAAAGTAATTTAAATATCAATTTATCCGGATTCGAGTTTCCACAGAGTGCTATTAAGATAGCATTATTACAGGCAGTATAAATTGGAAGCTAATTGAATTGTACTTTTATGGTATAAATTTGTTTTTGTTTGTGATTTTATTAAGGTAACTCTTTAATTCGGATTTGATTTACGTCATATGAAAACTAAATTTCAAAGTCCTGATTGATTCACTGATTAACTTATGTATCAACGTAGAGATTAAACCATTGAAACTGATATTTAGAGAATGTGTGATCATTGTGATGTACGTTTCTTGAAATCTAGTACTAGTTTAACGAAAGTTTTCACTCAGCAGATGGACTCAAAAACTCATATAAATACTGGATGCGGTTAATGTTAATATTAAATAACAAATTAGGATGCATAGAAAAGCAGATAGGTGTCGGCTAGTATGTTTTATATTTATTTAGAGTGAAATATAATATATATGAATTGTACAGAAGCTTATAGATTAAACGTTTCTTTTATTTGGGTGAAGTTGTAGAAGTTAAATGGCATATAGCATTGCTGTTCCGCCAGTCTTACTATGAATTCAGATTTTTCTAGTCGAGCACTTTTCACTACCTGCGGCTTCATCGTCATTTAACGTTAAAATAAGGTGATATATTAGTCAATTATCGGTTATAAATATATACTAGGTCACTCAGAAAGTATTGCGAGAAAGGGTTATGTATGTGAGACTGGCCAGTTATAATTCAAAATTTCCCTTCACATTTTTTGCGAACTAATTAAAATTATCGTGTCTCATTGAAAAATGGATTTTCTCATTTTCGCGCTATAATGTTTTAAGATTTTAAGTGTCGCCTGAAACCGGCAAATCGTACGATAGGCTTCAAATAACATTCATGGATGAAGGCCCTTCTAAGGTATATCGTTGGTATAATGAATTTAAGCGCGGTCGACTAACTTTGGGAGATGAAGAAAGAAGTGGTCGCCTTTGACGGCAGTTACGGAAGAAAACCTGCTAGTAGGGAAAAATTAGATCCATGACAAAAGACGAGTTACATACTAAGAGATTTAGCATACTACAGATTGGATGAGGAAGTCTTCGCGAGACACACGTACATCTTCGCGTGCGGAAGATAGTTTCACGCTGGGTACCGTACAACCTCACCGATTTTAAATAGCAGGCAAGGATGGAATGGTGTCATGATATGATAGACAAATTTTAAGCAGGCTCGTCTCAGCGTGTTTACGACATCGTTATAGGTTGATAAAGATGAATCTTGGATTTATCAATTCGATCCAGAAACCAAGCGCCAGTCGACGGTTTGGGTATTTTAAAAACGAATCGACGCCTACCAAAGTAAAGCGACCTAGAAGCGAAGGGAAGATTTTGATCGCGAGTTTTCTGGCTATTTGATATCAATTCCTTTTTGAAACCAAAGAAGCATTAACGCCGAATAGTAAACTACCAAATGCTTGGAAGAAGTTTTTTCTGTTGTAAGAAACAAGCGACGTAACACAGGACACCGCGGGCTGCTTCTCAACCACGACAATGCGCCCACCGCACCGCAATTAAAACAAGGGACTTCTTAGACAGCACACCGGTCAAACCCCTGGGTCACCCTCCTTACAGCCCTGACCTAGCATTTTGTGACTTCTTCTTATTCCCAAAAATAAAAAATCAGCTGAAAGGGATACAATTTTCGTTGCCGGATGATGCGCTCTCAGCGTTGGAGTAGGCTGTGAACGAAGTGTCTTCGGCGAGGACTGGAAAAAGTGTTTCGAAAACTGGTTCAGCCGCATGAAACTTTGTATAGTGGCTGGTGGAGATTACTTTGAAAAGATGTATTTTTTTATATTTATTATAATATATTTTATAAAAACATTTTTTTTAGTGTAGCGAAACATTCTGAGTGTCTCGCGTATTAGTGATACGGCTAATTTTCTACTGCGTCTTTCTTATCCGCCAGATCTATTCGAATTTACTTCTATAAAATTCGTAAGGTACTAATTGATCTAATTAACTACGAATATACTCTTCTTAAATGTACATAATTTATTATTGTTATTATCTATAGTAATGTTACCTATTTTTATTCGTGTTTGAATTTTATACAAAAATCTTATTAAAGAATATTGTAGTACTATTTTAATATACACGAAATTTTATATAAGGTTAAAGTTTATGATGCAAGAGATTCAAAATTAGGATTTTCTATTCATTTGTATATCTTTTGAATACAGGCAAACATTTTCAAGAGATGTACTAGGTTTTTAAAGACCGGCCTCATCAACATTTTGAAGTAGGCACTAAAAATGGAAATATTCTAAAAACGGAAATATGATACGAGTCAAAGAGGTGAATACAAAAATATGCTCAGTTATCCCTCGAAATATTTTGGGCTGTTCAAATGTGTTTTGCATATGAAGAAAGGGATAATGGAATAACTAGCATATTCGTTTTTATTTGTAGTTTATAAATGTATTTATGTATGTAATTAAATTACTTGAAATTGTACGGGATATTTTTTAATAAATTTTATAAATAACTTATAAACTGTTTTTCTTTCGAGCGAGTTGATTGGATGATAATTAAAAATATCATGATATGATTTTAAATAAAACAGTATAGTGTGTAGTGAAGCAATCTGTTCACTTGCAAGGAGATTTTAAAACTAAATTATGTTAGATCCAGTAATTAGAAAACGCCGATGTAATAATTATCAACGTACACAAGTAGCTTCTCAAAAATATTTGGTTATCTCACGTTCCTTTCATTTTGTATAGTAAACGAATTACGTGTTGGTCAATGATTGTTTGATACTAATTGTTTAGATGAACAAATATTTAGTAATAAATCTATAATAACAATGTTATAGATTTATTATTTTTAGTGATTATTAAAAAATCCAGTTACCGTTTACAATTCCATAAACATAAGCGAAATCCATGCATACGTATACTACAATAGACAGTACTTTAAACTATTACAACTAATTCTGAAATTTACTACTTTTTAAAATTATCTGATATTGTTTTATTAGTTCAATTAGAAGCGAAATTTAATTTACTTTATGTTATTTATATTGAATGATTGAAATATGTGGCTGCTTAGAATTTATCTGCAAAGCATCATATAGAGACGTCATAGTTATTTCAACAACCCAATAATATCCATGTATCGGTGATTTTCAGAAATTTCATTTTGTGGAAGTGTCATGAAGTTTGTAGTTACATATATGTTGTTTTGAACACAGCACAAGAATGATGGTCAGAACAAACTTATTACGTATACTTTTTAACTTACATTAACATTATCTTTCTTTAAAGTGGAATCGTAGAAAGTCATTAATCTATGTAAAAAAAATGTTGTAAAGTATATTGTGAACTCAATCGTCAAAATCATGTTGACAAAATCATCATAATTATCAGCGTACGACATTCGATTGGATAAAGATATCTTCCCAAGAACGCCTTGCGCCCCGATATTTCCAGTTGCTGTAAGCTATTTACGGATTGTCTCTCTGGCCTAGTGAGGAAACCGACCTTAGCCTGAGCTTCTCTTGGCTAAGATCACACTAAAATCCCCCCAACGAGTTCCTGCCTTGTTCTGGCGGAGGGGCTTAGTAACCGTGGCCTAGTAATCCATGGTGAAGCGAAGAGGAACCTTCCCGGCTTGCCCGAGGAGGCCATTCCAGGCGGGCTTGGGGAGCCTGCCACGGATGTGTGCCGAGGGGCTGCGGCGGCAGCGTGCAATCCGCTGCCCTTACGGTCGTGGTGGAGTCGCGGAGGGAGACTAGTGTAGGTGTTACGTTTTGTCGCTCTCCCTATTCTCCACGACTAAGCGTTGTCACACCACAGATGGGGTGGCGGTGGAGCTGTGGAGGCAGCGTGCAATCCGCTGCCCTTGCGGCCGTGGTGGAGTCGCGGGCGGAGAGGAGTGCCGGTGTTGCGTTTTACCGCTCTCTCTATCCTCCGCGACTAAGTTGTGCCGCAACACAGATACGGATGTGGTGGGGCTGCGTGGGAGAAGGGGTAACCCTACCTTTCGCAGCCGAATTACCGTTGGCGGCGGAGCCTAAGACCAGATCCGCCCCAGGGAGCATGGAGGACCTGTGCTTTCGGGTGCTCGACCTCTCAGCTCCCATGGCCTCTGGGTGACGGACTCGGGGGGATTCGTTGCGCATTTGACCGTAAGAGGCCAGAGACGAAGGCGCGCTGTGTGTTCCAGCGTGCCTTACCAGGAGGGCATAGCGGAGGTTTACCTCCCCCTTAGGTGGGGCTGTACATTGAGGCCAGCGCTGTTGGGTTAGCGGAGGTGTGCGAAAGCGTTCCCGTGACCGAACCGTAAAGCGCAGAAGAGGGAACATTGTGGGGGTTTTAGTCGGTGAAAGTACGATATAATCTGCCTTTGCTCTCGCGAAGGCAGATATGCGAAGGTATTTCCTCCACGAAAAAAAAAAGGATCCTTACTAAGATAAGTTTACTTCATCGACGGTCACAACTTCAATATATATGACCAGCCCATTGCCATTACAGTATTCCTATTCTGATGGCCATAAAGGTGACTACAGTCTTCTCGTAGCTGCTTCACTGCGCAACTTATTCATGAGAAAAACGTCTCGCCTAAATGTTTCTATCTCTCTATGAGTGACTCTGAGTTTATGCAGTAGTAAAAAAAATACATAGATTTTGATAAATTGCAAGATTTTATAAATAATTTCATTTCATTAATTAAATAAAAAAATTAGTTGTCTTTAAAAAATACTATCGTTAATACTTTCGCTTTAGCTCCTTGGGTGTCATCACGTAAATAGTCTTCTCATGGTAAACGACAGGCTACAGTGATCTGACGCGTCGCGACCTCATTTATTACGTAATGCCCTAGATGGAGCGACGAATACATCAACTTAGGTTACTTATGACATAAATATTACGTAAAAAATTAGTAATAAGCAAAATTATTTTAAGAACGTGAAAAAAATTAAAGAATTATCCTACTACTCTTCTAGCACATAATACAGAAAAGAATACATTTTGTCTCCATTGTCATAGGTTTTTCTTAGTTAGTGATATTTTCATAGATGTTACTAGTACTCATTTAAATAAATCAAACATGTTTTGAGATATATAATTTTTATTTTAATATGAGAACAGCTTGTACATTATAACTAAATGTACCGTTTATGTGTCAAGTAAGTGGTAAAGCTCGCGTTCGTTGCGCGTTCCTACACAAATTTGGTGTGAGCTCATTAGGCAGTCACATTAAACAAATTACCTTTTCGTTTTCGTTGTTCGATGGCGTCGAGTTTGTGACTCCTTTAGCTTTCCGTTCCAGTTTAGTTACCTGACAGGGTTATCGTATATAAGAAGCAAGCATGTCTTGTTAGTAAAGAGGTATCTCAAGTCGAGGCACGACTCAGTATTGACAATTAAATAGATATTTGAATGCATGTGTGTTGTTATTAGTTTCATTTGTAGGAGAGAGGAAGAATTTCTAAGCTTGATTATATTTCATTTAATAGAATATGATATAAATCTCCATCGAGATTATCGTGATTAATAAAAAATTCTCTGGTATACATTATAATTAATATCTCTGCTTCAAAAACTGAAGCCGATATTATTGATTTATTTTTAAAATTTATCTTCATGTAATTATGGAAATTTGATATTGATACCGAATATTTTTGTTTAATACATTCAACGTCGTATAATTTTTAGAAGGGGTCCGCTTTATCTAATAATCGAGAAGTTGGAGGTGTCATTTACCCGGCTAAGATACAACAAATTTAGTATAATCTTATAGTGTAATCACATTTGATTAACGAAGCCCTGTTCAACTGGTTCTATTTTGGGGACTCTATAATTCTGTTAGTGTCTTATTTAACTTCGCCGACGTAATTACATTCGCTACCTCATCCTTATCAACTTTTATAAGATAAACATAGTTCTTAAACCACCATCGAACAAGTCTTATAAAATATACAAATAATTTAATGAACATACTTACAGCTTATATTCAGAAGAAATTGAGATAATATGTATTACTAAGTATTACTACGAAACTGAAACATAATTACTTAAGTTTTATTTAGTTACGCGGGCGTTAATTAACATACGATTCAATAACATTTGCTATATTTTTGATTTAATCGGGTGGTTTAATTACAGAATCTTGAAAATAATTCAAAAGAGAGCTTCTCCTGTTCTTCTTCTAATAGATTCTATATCATTTTTGAGAATTAAAGCAAATGGATGAAGAAAAATAGAAATTGTATTGAAAATTTTTCAAAGGTTTTATCAAGTTTCTTTTAGTGAAGCATCTAGGGAAATCAGCCCGAAAACCAGGTGATTATCAATGAGACGCATCATATGATTAATTCTCGGTAAACGTGATGTCATATTAATTATAAGCAAGCTCTGACAGCAACGTTGTTATTAATATTTCTATATTTTTTTATTAGTACGACGATATTGTATTCCTGTAACTAAAATTTTTGCGAATATTTTAAGCATTGGAAAAAACCTTCAATTAAAAAAAATCCATAGAATCTGAGCAGAGGCAAGGCAATTTATTAACCCTCTAACGACGAAAAGATATTCGTTGAAGTTTCTAATCGAACTCGGCAGTTACAGAAACGGTATATTATTCAATTGGTACTAGTAAAGACATAAATAGGCTGTTACAATTTTGAGGGCGAGCATTGAAAAGGAAACAGATTAGAATTCGTCTTTTGTTAAATTACTTCTCATTTTACAATTTTTATAATTAGAATTATGTCGTAACGTCGTAATTATACTTATTCATGTAAATTGTTTTCGTAACCAATATGTATTTTAATATTTGGTTAATTAAATAAATGCCTTATTTTCCCATTTTCAAAACAAATGCAGCATTTTTTAATATTATGTAAAAAAAGGTTTATTTACACTCAATTAATAAATGTTTTAAATTTGTACTCTGTATGTGTTCTCTAATGTTTTATTTATTTTACTTCAGTGAATTTGCGAGTTCATGCTCTAGGAACTTGAATCGCAGAACGTTTAAGAACCTTTCAGTGAAAGTTAAAAATGTGAATAAAACGGTCACACATTTTAATTTTAGATTCTTGCTCTTAAGTGTCCATATCATATAATACAATGTGTTATTACATTTCAAATACGTTTCGAATATGCTTCTGTAGCAAAAATATTTGATCTGTAGTAGGTATTTCGACTTTTGTTACGATCGTGTTTTATAAATAAATTGCGTTATCCATCGAATATTAAGGTATTACGAAAGACGTAATACATTTTTCATAACTAAATCTTACTCAAACGCACTGTGAAATTTCGATTTATTTTTACGGCTGTGATCTATCATATTTTTTTTTTAATTTTACAACAATTTTCTGATATTAGTTGTTGGTAGTCGTACTTCGGATGCAAATCTGTAGCAAAACATTTTCTTTCTATTTCAGGCGTTATATAATACGTCTACAGAAATGTTCAATCAAATATCAAACATAATGTGAATTGGTTTTTGTTCAACTTCACTTAAAAAGTAAACCAAGAAAATCCCCAAGAGAAAAAATTTAACCTCGTTTTATTTTACCCTAAATAATACGAATTTTTTCAAATGGAATTAGGGTTTAAAAATATTGCTTATTAAAAAGTGAGCTAAAAGACACGAATTCTAACAATATTGATGGAATGTGAGTAAAATCGACAGTCAGGTAATAAAATATTTCGAATAACTTTTACCGATAACCTGTGACATTTTAAATATTGGTACTTTTATACATAATATCTATAAACACTGTATCGTTGAGCATAAGTTCATTTACTGAAAACACAAATAATCATGTGTACATAACTCAAAAGCTTTGTCATCTTTTTTATCGGCAATGAGCTAACTTCAATAGTGCGTGCGGTTAAATGACAACGAGGGTGTAGACGGTAAAGGTACATATAAGAAGGCCGGCGGGTTATCCAAACTCTACTATATATGTGCTCCGGGAAACGAACACAGTATTTCCGTGTTACAAGACAAACGGCAAAACATTGCGCCACAAACACGGTTTATATGATGGTCCTTTTCGTTAAAGTATGCACAAATTACCCAAGATTTAGGAATAAAAAATAAAGATAATTATAAAATGACAAAACTATATTTCCCATAATGTGGTGTTAATTTTTACACGGGTAAATATAATGTATCACTTATTCAAAGTGAAAAAAACTGGGAATGATTTACTTCTAATAAATAATATATGAGACAACATTTATTAAAAACGACTACTGAAATAAATCGATACAATTATTATATTAAACGCACGTTTATTAAGTTAAACTGATTAACAGCACTGCACTTACTGCCTTTGTTATTAGCACATAATGTACCATTGTCATTCGGTCGTTATTTTCAATTGCTGTTCCTCTAAAATTTCTTGAATATAACAAAATACCCACAAATATAAACACACATAGATTTATTAAATTATATAACTAAACGAAAAAATATATGCAATAATTTTGTAGTGGTAAATTTAGCAATGACGTCAATCTAAAGCATTGGTTCCCAACTTTTCATTGATTACAGCCTCTCACATGAAAAACGAATACTTTTGTTCTACTGAATTTCTAATTACTTGATTAAAAATTGCCGCGACAGATCTACTAACTATTATAGCGCCTCCCGTTTACTTTTAGACTCTCGACCGCCTCCCTTCAGGGGGCAGTACCACCCCGTTGGGAACCTTTGATGTAAGAATTCAAGAACGAGTTTGGTGACAGTCAATGAGTAGAGAATAAACAATACGACAAAGGTCGTCTATGATAATTGCAATGATTAGCACAGGATTGGTGTAGTCGCAAAAAAGTATCCAATCCGGAGAATTCTCCGTATACAGTGGTGTCAGTGTCATCTTAATCCTTTTAAGTTCTATAAGGCCAGGTATTGAGTATTAAAGCTTTCTTATAACCATTCATTACATTTTGTAATTAATATCAATTATTTTTTTTACATTAGGTATGTGATAATGTAATATGTAATAGTAAAACGCTTTAGCTTCTAAATAATATATATATAAAACTAATGTCGCAATTTACTGATATTACTTCTATTATTTAATAAAAAAGCACTATTTCTAATTTATGCTCTTGTTTTATTTCGTGGGATAAAAAATATAGTATTTTAGCTGAAAGAAGAACGGCCTGGCATAATACAAAGGGTTTTATAAAGTTGTCTAGGAAAGCCGGAGTGTTTCGAAACAAATCTCTTCTACTCTCGTCTAGTTTGTAGAAGGGTCGGCTTGTTACAACAGCAGACATTTATATTGCTACGCAAAAGAAATCCTTTTTTCGATTTCATTTTATCAGCTTTATTCCCAACGTGCAGCTCCAATCGTACAAAATACTTACATTGATTGTGAACAAGATATGTACGTACATTTGTACTTACGCGGGATAAAAACGATTTCGGTCTGTTTAGTTAATTTATTGGGAGACAGTGTGATGTACATATATAAATTGCTCCGGGTTTATACTGCAACTTTTAAAAGAAAAAAATTATGTACATAGGTGCTTCATCACTTTGTGAATATTTTTTTATCGTTTATGGGCTAACACTAGGCTTCAATTTCACCTAATGTTAAGTGACAATGAGGCCGTAGATGGTAAAGCATATACATAGAATAAATCTGGCTCTCGCACGTATGATTGCCGGAATACAGCAAAGCTGTTATTGTGGCAGATTGACATTCAGGGTGGTAACTAGCTAAGCGGGTATGAAAAACCCTACCACCATCCAGACTCCACTATTCCTATGGCCTGAGAATCGAACACGAGACCTAAGCATTACAAGGCAAACGGCGAATCGAAAAAAATCTATTAACACTCAATCGATCTGATTTATGTAAAAGAATTATTTTGTTTTAGTACTTTTTGTAATATTATTACATTTTTAGTGTTTGTTGCTCTAGTGGCAACAGAATTACACAATCTGTGAAAATTTTAAGTTTCTACCTATTAAGGTTCATGGAATATAGCCCGCTGACAGATGGACAGACAGACAGACAGACGGACGGACGGCGGAAACTGTAATAGGGTTCCGATTGTCACCCTGGGTACGGAAACCTGAAAGTGATATTCGATAATTTGATGGAATGACATTGAATACGAACTGCGCGCAACGACAACAATTTCATTTTACTCAATACAGTGCGTAATGTTTACTCTATTCTTTTTACATAAATAATTGATAACTTAGAATAAAATAAGGCCTCAATTTATTTTTATTGTTTGTTAAGTTTAACATTTTTGTCAGTGACAATGTTAAATATTCTCTCAATAAATTAAGTTTTTATTTGTAATCTCTTTAAAATTAACTCCGTATATGACTAGAATTTTAGTCTGTTTCTGATAAAAAAAAATTCTCATTACTTGAAATAAATTTTATAAGTACCAACCGTCCACTACGATTTTCGTTATAAACTTTTAAATGATCGTTTCTTTCCTCAATAATAAATCATTCAACAATAAATCATCAGTCAAGAATTATTTCGATTTAAATATCGCGATACATATACATAAACATATATACATAGAAACTGTACATTATAACTAAATATTCCAAAGCAGAACGATTAATAATGAAACCCTTCTCATTCTGCTTATATAAAAATACTGCGTTGCTCCATGAAATTGCCTCATTAATCATGGCCGTAAAAGTAAAAGTATTAGGATCGTATAGAGCACATCTTTTAAATCTTAGGTTTTAATTTTAAATTAATTATGTATCTAAAGTGTACAGGAAAATTCAGCGTGTTGGTTATTGTTCACTTTTTAATATTATAAATATAGTTTTATTTTTTTATAATTATTATTATAGATTGGCATAATACAAAAAATATATAATATCGATTTTACCATTTAAGACATCTTTATTGAAAAACTTACGTTCTTCACAGAGGAAAACTTTGTGAGAGTTACATAAGAGGCTTGTGTACAATATACCTGAATTCACGTCCTAACTGTGGGAAAGATGTTGGTTGCTTGTAGTGAAAACGAAGCCACACATAACGATGCCTCGCTTTGTTATTTTGAAAGAAGCGGCAAAGTATATGTTGAGTACTGTGCTAGAATTTTGTACAAATAAAAAATACACGGAATAATAATGGAATCTTATTTTATTTTAAGTACTTATAAAGGAAAATCGTATATACAATATTAGGATTGTAATGAAAATATTTTTATATTTTTCATTGATTTTAATGGGCAGAAGCATGCATATTATATAAAATGAAAATAGAAGCATTTAACTTTTTTCTGGATATTTGTTGGGTGGAATAAGTTTAGTCTGTAATTTTACGAAATACAGTCATGGTAAGTAAATTTACTAACAATAAAGGTAACTTGTATACCTGATATTATTGTTCTGTTCTATTTTATTTTATCCGTAACCGTCGAGAAGTGTCAACAAAAATTGAATTTTGTTGGGTTTTCAGGATTTTGACATTATATTTTATTGTGCAAAGTTGTCACATAAGAGTGCTCTTTGAGAAAATTCTGTGTACCATAACAAGAAAGAAACACAATTTTAATTATAACGATTAAGAATTACAGGTTCCTAGCTACAAAGTTTTCACATATGATTCAAAACATGCTGAGTGTTTTAAAGTTCGTAAATTTTATAACTGTAATACATTAAACGAAGTCTACTTCCTTGGCATTAAAATCGCTCGTGTAGGGGGAGGCTTCATTTTCATTCAAGAGGCTTACGTCTGCCAGATAAATTTTCAAAGTAAAATGGATTTACGAAAAATAATCTTTTCATGAAAGTGTTCCCATTAGAATCCAAAGAGGTGATTTAGTGATATATATTCTTCATAATTTTATTACAAAATATTAATTATATTTTTTGAATTAAAAACAATGAAAACAATGTATAAATAATTGAAGTGTAAAGTTAGTAAGCATATATTACAAAATTAAAGGTCATGTTTAAATTAAACGGGACGCAGTAATTACGAAGTTGAGATTAACGAATTAAGACAAAGCGTGAATGTTGCCAGGACTGACCGGCTTTGTTCTGACGAGGGTAAGAGGCGTTTTTATTCAAATGTCCTGCGGCGGCAATCTGATTAACCGTTGCTTAAATACCTCCGTGTTCTAAATTTTACACTTGCGCTTAATTTATTATTGTCTTTTAACACTTCCGCTAAAATACATCGAGTACTTAATATTATTTAAATATAATGCCTAAATATTTATAATTTTCTTTTTTTATTACGTAACACCCGCCTAACTTTTTGCTAAGTGGTCTTCTTAGGATGATTCTTTTTTTATTTGGAAATAGTGTCTGTAGTCTTTGTGTGGATTTAGGGTCTGTAGTTTTTATGTACGTCGAAATCGTATGTTATCAAAAACTTAAAACCTGACATTTAGTTTAACAAAAGGCCGAACCGTTGAATAATAAAACAGTGAAGTTTTTTAATGTTTTTAACCATAAAATAGTAAATTATTTCTATACAATATTTACCTAATTTTATGCGAATTTTGTGCCTAGAAGACAATAACATCGATACCTAATAAAGTAATTTACAGAAGCCCTGTTACCCGTAAAGACTGCGGCCTGTTACCAGTAATTAGGTGTTAGTCTCCTTCATTCGCTTCAAGTACCGTAGCTTAACAGTTATATTTATGGGTTATACTAATACATCTTTATTGTAAACTAACTTTTGGTATGATATGTCAACCTAGAGAGGTATATTAAGAACTAAAATCTAATTGTGTTTAAATTTGAAAGCTCCTTATGCAAGAAGTAAGATTACTTGTGGTTGTTCGTTTAGTGGTAGGTTATACACTTTATTTATTATCCAGACAAGGTATAGAGGGAAATTTGAAACAATCTTGTTTGTGAGAGCCACCTTCGGTATACTGTATAGGTTCTCAGTTTTCTTACCGAGGCTAAGGACACCCTTGTGCACTACATTCATATGAAAAATCACATATTATTTACAATTGGGTGATTATTCTCTTCTTGTTATTTGTGTTTATAAGGAGCATAAATAAACTGGCAGTTAATATGAATGTAGTTTATTTACACATGAAAAAAGTCTAAGCAACTCATACAAATTTCAATTTTACAATGTGTTTTCGCATGCTTTTTTGATATTAAACAACAATTTTTTTTATTTCTTTTTAATAGTCATAATAAACAATAATTACGAGTAAGTACTGTATCATCTATCATGACTCATCGCAAAATAGAATTTTATCCCATTGTTCCCGAGTCCATGTAATGTGTTCCCTACACCATTCACTTCGATGAGCGCGATTCCCGGTGACGTATCGGTGAGCACTTAATTTGCCGTCGTGCTCGTAGGCCATACTCATACAGTCAATTTCGCACAGTATGGCAGTTAACAACAACACCACTTAAATTTTGTAACCTTAAACCTATCTCTCGGGCGGTTAACATGGGCTGGTGTCTTGCAGTAAGTCGTATAGTCGTATGTATCGATCTTACCGTGTGGTGGTTGTACACCTTCCTCAACCTGGATGGTTAGAGTAACGCTGATGAAGACGGCAAATAACGTTTCTGTAGACACTGAAATACCGATATTCCTGAGATTGACTTCTTTCTGCTTGCAACATCCCTACATCTCTTTGCATTTCAACTGCGTTGAAATGACGTCGCTCCATGCATGACGTAAAAAATGTCTCAAAATCCAAATTTGTTCAAAACTTTTTTCAAATTATGTTTTAAGTCATAAAATTGATACAGAATACTAAATTTTAATAAGCAAAAAAAAAAACGCTATAAAATTTTAACATATGCATTCGCTTAAAAAAACAAATTATACTCGATTTTTTTTTACAACCAGCCAGTATGTCCTCCAGATCAAAAAGTTTACATACATAGGTATTACCTACTTGATTAATAATTTGAAATAGTATGTGTTGCTTAGACTTTTCTGATGTGTTTATTTTATGAAAGCAGTCTTTTCAACGTTATGTAGATATTAGTCTGTTAAATAACAAACAGCGAAACACTCCTGTTATCTTTATTACCGCTGTTAGCACTAATTGTGTAGGTGGCTGTAAAAATAAAATGTTACTGAAGCTGTAAACTTTATACGCAATTCCTCAGGATTAGATTAATATAAAAGATTTACTAGAGTAAACTGATACGTCTGTTAATATATTGTAGTTATATAACAGTGTGAGCCGAAGAACAAAATAATTGGTTCTCAACCATATACTTAAAAACGATTTTGTATTGTGTAAATGTATTATATTAATATCAATAGTATAAAAAATAATCCATTGAATTGGGATGTCATAGCTATGTAATGCTTAACTGAGTCAATTTTTTATCTAAATTTTTGGTCTTAAATATTAATGTATATTAGTTGTTTCTTTTTTATTCCTTAACACTATAAGACTCGATTTTAACCAGAAATGTGTATATTACCTTACTCATAGAAGTGTAAAAATTTTTCTAGCAATTTGCTAAAAAAGTTATATTGATGATATGGCTTAGTCTCATACCGCAAGAAAGTCAGAATGCAAATATTTTACACCTGATTAAACATTTACGCTCCAGTTCATACACGGCTTACAGATTTTTTCACAAAATTTTCTTCTTTCTGATTGGAAAAATGGGAGATTTTTATCTCTGAATACTTTTTCGTTATTACAAAACAAGCGTTCTGGTGATCTGGCTCCTAACAATTAGTAAACTAGCACCAGTGTGTATAGCAAAATAGTGTATTAATTGCACAACTAGCCTAAGTTCGCTCGCTTATAAGGACGTGGTAATATAATTTTATAATATTAAAATCAATCAAGTGTGGGTTCTAATCGAGAGCATCGAATTCAAGAATAATAATTTTCATTGAAATTTGAACACCACCTTTTCTCTGTTTAGCAGTGGAATTTTAAAAAAATGCTTTTTTTTTGTGAAAACTTACACATCGCAAGGAAAAAAATGTACAAATCTGATATTTCTTGGACCAGCTATTTAGGCTCTGTGTTAATATATAGATCAATCAGTAAATCAGACAGGATTTTGAATTTCATATGTATAGATGTCTTCTTACCGCAGTAATATCACTAGGTATAGCGACATTCAAAAGGTACTAGACTAATGCCTACACTTCTTAGATAGATTCCTACAAGAGAGTCCTGCGTCAGTATCATATAATTATATAAGAATAAAATAATGTAATATTAATATTTTATTTTTATGCATGTAGTATGTAGTATCTACATTTATAGCCTATAAATTATGTCATCAGAAAATTAAAAATATTTATACTCACATCCGTAAAGCATTTTGTTGTAGCTGTTAGTAGCTCATTATTTCAATATAGGTACTTAAATAATTTAAAATAATAGTAATTTAAAACAGGAAATAATAATTTTTTAATTTAATCATAAACTATTTATTTTAAAAAATCATTATCAAATATTATTTTTTAATTTTTATACTCATGTAACAAATTATAGAACGTTTCTTGTAAAATGATATATAAGTTTCAGTGGTAAATAATGTTTTAAACTTATATTACGAGCTGCATTCTGCTCTGTTCTCTTTTCTTTATAGCAAGACTAAGTGGTAATAATTCGTAGGAAATAGCCGTGTTGTCGACGACAGAACACCTTCCGCGCGCTTGGAAAATAATAAATCTATTATGGTTTTTAGACAAACGATTAGTTATCACGGAAAATAACATTTTCAGTTTATACTAAAAGAATTTTAGCGTACTTTTATTGCTCACATTTTATTATTTTGAAAATAATTATTAAACAATTATCAACCAATCGTAGGTGATTTTTCTTACTTTATATCTTTATGATTTGAAAATGGTGCTTTGCAACATAATCAAAAGTAAAATACTATTTAAATATAAATAAACAATAGTAAATATTAAAGAGAAATATGAGAACATTCGTAGAAGCAAAGAGTGTGTATCTTTGCTCCTTCGAGTAAATTTCCGGAAACGTTAAGCGCCACGCGAAGTTTAAAAGAAATCCCGTCCAGACCAAGTCGCTTAAAATCACTGCTATAGCAATGCGTAGTACACTACTGACAAATTATAATGTTCTGGATAAAACTGTTCAAATGTAATAGGACCATTGATAATAATAATTTATTGCAGTGGAATGTATTTGAAATGCCTTAATGTTATAATCCATTGAAAATATATTGCTTATGTATATTTATTATATTCATTTTAATTTTAGTTTCATATAATATAGTTAGTCAGTGGTGTCTGATGTGATTAAATCAGATAGCTTGATGTTTATGATGCTTAAACTGTTGAAGTAATTATTAGTCATTGAAATAATGTAATCTTCAAAGCACCGACGGTTTCCCTTTCAAAGATTTAATTGTTTTTTTTTTATTTATTAAGAATAAACGTTGTGCTATAATCATTTAAGTCGGTCAGACATATTTTTTTTAATAATTTATACTACATGCTTTACGAAATACTCTTTCAAACCAAAAAAAAATATCGAAAATGGAACCACTACCAGTTTAAAAAAATAATTGAAAAAGAGACACGTCATATAGAGAATCTCCTTCTTGGAGTGTGTTTAAAAAAAATTGTATTGGTTAAAATTAAATGTGCCCTCAAGTTCCAAATCTTGTCCATAGCGTCGCTTAATAAAATGTATCACTTCAAAATTAGTACCACATATTATTAAAATCCTCTGTTTGTATGTATTACAAAATGCATAGGCTGTCAGTGTATTAATCATTTTGGACACTTTATTTTAAAAATCTCATGTTTTAGTTTAGTCAACGTAATGGGTCACATTGATAATATTAAATAATTAAAGTAAAATAGTTTTATATTTTTTGACAATATACATTTTCATGGGCACAATGCGGCGGGATCAGCTAGCACACAAATAAAATGCCTTATATGATGCATAAAACTTTCATGGCGCAATCTGTGGGTGTACATACAAAGCCTACTGCTGTAGCTCTTGTCGTGCATCTTAATAAATTAAGAGTCAGGTTACGCTTTTCAAATAATCTGAACCCTTTTGAAATAATATTAACAAAAATTGAGAAAAGGTAATTGATAACTATTTACATAATGTTGATCAAAATGAAGTAATATATTTTTAGAAATTAAATTATAAATAATGAATTGAAAGAACGTAGAAGAAATATCAAAAGACAAACTTTTAAAGGAGTTGCTAATATTATAATATTATGTACGTTATATGCTTAGAATGGTCTTATTTTTGAGAAGTGGTTATTAATTTACTATATTTATATTATAATAACGGAATTGCAGAAAATAATTTACACAATTTTCTGCTCTAGCCATTTCCATCTTCAAAAAGAATTATGTATGTAATTTTTTGTTCTGTATTAAAAGAAACAAAAAAAAAACAAGCTATGTTAACATAATAAATGAGAAAAATAACCTTTGAAAATACTCTGTGATGACCAGACACTTGTTCGCTTTTTATTGTCACATCACTTTATATGATAAAAAATATTTGAAAAAAAAATTGTTTACAAATAAATGGTTGCAACATTTTAAAATTCGTGTAGTTAAACTTTTAATTTATCAGTTTATATTGATTTCGGTTTCTGAACCAGTTTCTTTAAGATTTGATGATGATTGAAATTGCACTTCGTTAGAGAAACTAGTACAAACCTGCGAAATAGTTTCATTACCATATTAAATTTAATTGCGAAAATAAAATAAAATTCTATTACTATTAATTTTAATTAAAAATAATTTGATAACGGATCCCAACGCTATAATTTTTAAAATTGAGTTTGTGATAGTCGATTATCTACATAATAAAGATTAAATATTCTAGATTTCAAAGCTGTTTAGAGTAACGAAAGAAATGCATATTCATATATTTGGAGAATTTTCCGTAAACTTTTTTAAAGTTAGTAATCATAAAAGCAAGTAACTAAGTTTGCCTATGTAGACGAAATTCTCAGTTTACTACAATCTACTGTATAGTAGTTGGAAGTCAAAACAATAAAAAATAATGAAATCTGATATCATTGGAGCGAACTTGCAACATAAACTGAGTGTTGCGCTGCAATATAGGGACTAAAATGCGCCAATAAAATGCAACAACTGCTATTCTGCTGCAAAAAATTAGATTGTTAGAAAATATGACCAATAAACTTCTATACTATAGCAAGACCATTTTCAATGAGAAGGAAACAGAAGTTTTAATGATATTGAATTTTGATCAAGCTTCGTTAGTCAAAATATAACCGTCGCAAATAATTTGTCAACTGCGAGCAAACATTAATGTATGCCGTTAAAGACATCGTAATTGGACATGAGGGAGATATTAGATAAGCATTGTAAATTAATTCGGATGAAATATTTACTACGTTAGACACAGCGTCACCCCCGTTTTAGTGGATTATATTCTATACATTTTTTCAGTTCAACTTCAATCTGCTATTTAACCACGGAAAATTAAGATATGTTATAATCGAATACTGTTTCCGCTGAAAAGACTTTCTGCTCCGTTTCGAGATTAGCAACGGAGAGTTTTTTTTTAATAACGTGATGGTAAGCGATAGAGTGAAGAAACAGTAAAGTACTTAAAAACAGCAGGTAACAAATTCGAAGGATTATATTTGCTGTAGTAAACAATACATCTATTACTATATTCTGTTGTTTGAGCATTTATCTTATAATCTGTTATAGAAACTGGTGCTCCAGAAGACCCAAAGAGCAGGCATTATAAGGACAGCATTAAAACAATGCGACATATTTTATGTGAACACAATGCTTTAGTAAGAAGATAAGATCGTCTTGGTAAATGATATACCAAACCGGAATGCAACAGGTACCTAACATTGAATAATAAACGAGGCTAGTAACACTCAAAGAAACACAAAGTATGTAGGATGGGAAGAGGGATTGAAAAGAAAGATGCATGAGGTCGAAATGTTTACAGAAAATAGCTTGATCACCCTTTATAAATATGAGATAAGATGGTACGCTGTAAGTTTTCTTATAATAATGCAGTATGAGTTACATCGACCGTCGACAATTTGAGACTTAAGATGTTCTACACATAATATCTATTCTATCTCCTTTGCAAAAATCGTCAACTACTTTCAATTATTCATCAATACTAACGAATTGATTATTTCTTAATACTGTCAAACATTTGTTAACATATCTCTTTTTGTTTATATATGAAATTGTTTCTAATGATTTTTGTGTTTTAACAAAATGGGGGTATTTTATTCTCATCGACCCAAAAATTTTAAAATGATTACCATAGTTCGACTAAGCTCTTATTAAAAGCCAAAATAGTTGAAGATGAAAGTAAACATTTGTCGATTTGCTATTGCACGGTCTATCAATTCAGTTTTTATATAATTATTAAAAAGGTAACGGTTTTCAAAACATCGACGTAATCGTACAAAACGCATTGAATTCACAGTTATCGGCAAAAATTTAAATGTTCTGTATTTTATTGTACTGTTATAAAATCGTTGCAACAAATGTTTAACAAACAAGAAAATTTTAATGTAACAATATCATTATATAAAATTGAGTAATTTATTGATAACCATGCGAACATTAAAATATGTAAAACATTTTTTATTTTATATAGAAAATATTGTTTATAATGTGTCTTCAATCATAAAATAAATTAATATGTAGTAAAAATAATTATTGTATTATTCGTTTCATCATTTTTAACAACTCGACCTTACACAATAATGAATTCATTATACATCTAATACATTTTTTTCTTAATTAATTATTCAGTCCACATTTTGAAATATTGTTATTCTTCGTAGTGTAGAATCGCAATGAAGACACGTACGGATGTTAAAAGATATTTATCTTACAAATTATGTCAAATAGTTGGTTTTGCATGAATTGTGTTATATGAAATAGGGCACGTATGGGTAACAACTATGCGTAGGAAATATTATAGTCTAAACAGATAAGGCAATATATTTCTTTAGTTGAATAATGTTCAACTCTCTGTAAAAAGTCCCTGCCATCAAAAAGTATCATTACGAAATGAGTACTGACCGAGACTATTTATTTATTCGTTTATTGATGTAATATTAGATATTAACAATGAGTGTTATAAATAAATTTATAGTGTTAAATAATGTATTTGTTTTAAGAGAACCTAGTGAGACTGATATTCGATCTACAGACAAACAATTTGATTTAGAATTTTTGAGTCTCTGTAGTGCAATGATTTACCGCTTACCTTCTAACGCAGTGGTTACAGGTTCGGTGCCCGGACCACATATGGAAAGGAGTATGGATGGTGGTAGGATTTTTCAACCCCAGTTGGATATAACAGCACCACTGTGTTCCGGCGATGTGAAAGCAAGAACTATTCTGAGCGAACTTGTTTCACTATCTACGGTCTCATCGTCATTTAACTTCAGGTGAAATTGATACCAAGTGTTAGCGCGTGACCGATATAAAATAGAATCGATTTTCTGAGCTTTTGTAAACGCAGTCCAAACAAATATGCGAAACATAAAAAACGGAGTCCCGCCCCGGACAACGGTGTTCACGGTTCGAAGCACTGCTATTGAAGCACAAATCCGCATGGAAAATGTGCCACAAATCTTTCTAAACTTCGAAAATTTTTTGGGTAAAGGGTATCAGCGGTATCTACGAGTATACACTACTGAGATCCGACACAAATTAATGCATATACATTCATATGTATAAACGCGAAGAAAGATTTAGATTTGCTGTTAAACTAAGCGTCTTGTCTATTTTCGCTTACACTTACGATAGTTTTTACTTGATTTCGTACATGGTTCTGTCCTAATTTGAAATTAAATTCAAACGCCGAGACATCTCAACGGAAAATCTACTTTTAATAAAAATAAATCTGCTTTATTGGCGCAGCACCGTTTATATTGTACAAAAGGGAAATCTCTGGTTCAATTCCAATTTCACATAAGTGCGACAGTTTGGTTAGTGGAAGGTTTTTTTAAATTCTTCAGCTTCCACTCTGATTTTGTCAATTGGCTGCTAAAATTGCATTGCTGTGTTTCGGCAGTCATAAGTATGATACGCAAAATATTTTGGACAACCACGCTATATTATTTCCAGCTTTGCGATTACATAACATAATCTGAAATTAATGTCAATTATTAGATAAATTAGAAATTATATATTTTTTTAAATAATGGTGCTTTAGAGATATATTCTGATTCAATAACGTTATTATTAGATAAATCAACCAGTTGTATAACATAAAGAAATTTAAAGTGTTGTTTTAATTCAAACATTGTTGTGAATATATCTTACTAGCCGTCACTCGTCTTTATTTAAAATTGAGATTAATGCTCCCCCAGTATGTGTACCAATTTTTTAGTCCATCCGCTTTGAGCATTGACTTTCATAGAAATTTAAACTTTTCTACCACCTTCATCCCATTCCAATTAAAAATATAGAGAGTAAGCTACATTTAAAGTAAATTACACTCGTATTTGTCAATTTTTCCTAGCTAGCCTGCACGGGTCATATCACGTATCGAATAAAATGTAAAAGCAATTTAATGTTAAAGAAAGACGCGTGGTTGCTTTCTACAATGAATGTGAATCATTTAAATTCAGTACGAGAAGCTGAATTTAAAATTTATTCAGTAATATCGTATATTCGAATGTAAAGCTCCGAAATAAGTTAAATTCGTAATCATTATAGCACTTTTCATTTTATGAAAAAAATCTGCACGATTTTCATAAATTTTTCATTGTACTTCACTTTATAACAATGAAATATTGTGTTGAATAACATTTTTATGTTTCTAATCTTAAATATGGAAAGTAGAGTTAGTTGTTAGTCATGGCAGGATGAGATTTTATCTATATCTGTATAAAAAACACAAATTTAACACTAGATTTACCGGCACATTTTTATAGTTTTCTTTTCAAGTCTGTATTAATTTTGAATATTATTGTATTCTTATTTTTCTTGTTTGCGATAAAATGTATAGAACACTAACTAAAGGCACCCGCGAGATTCATCTGATTGGTTATAAAAAAAGTGTTAAGAAATTAAAAATGTTAAGAAATAAACTTACTTATTTACTAGAAATATTTCTGCAATGAAGGCGAGAAAAGAAGTGAAAAGGTAAAAACGAAATTTTCAGTCTTTCAAAGTGAAGCTGTTTCTTTCAGTCATAGTATTTTTTCACAACTTTAAAATTTTAACCAACTCGTCTGGCTTACATTTCATATTTTGTTCGTACACGATATTAAAAAGAACTTTTCAATAGCCAGCTATTTCAAAAATTAAAAAAAAGCACGATTAATACTGTAAAAGTTTACTTTTTAAATTTGTACGTTTGTTTTTTTTTAAGTTTTATGCAGTGTTGAAAGGTTGAAATTTTTAAATGTGCCATAAAACAAATATAAATGATGGAACAAATACTTTATTAATTACAAATTTTTTATACTATATTCTTTTATAATGAACATTTTCTTATCTATTATCGCTAACAGTTACCGAATTTCTTAAATGACAACTGAGTCGTAGGTGGTGAGTGTTCACTCGGAGTTCTTAGGTTGCATATGTTTAGACAGACGATATTGATATGCTTGTATGGCGGCTCACTGACATTGGGAATAGATGCTAGCTAGGTGAGTTCGACAAAACCCTACCACTAAGCAAATTTCACCACTAATGTGGTCTCGAACTCCAGACACCTCCGTGTTACATAGCTAGGTTTAATAGTTTACTGCAAATATTTCCATTTTAGATACTTTTTAAGTTTTAATTTTTTAAGTAATTAATTATTTATATTCTTTGAAGAAGAATAAGTTTTTCGTTATTCGTTATGAATAAATCAAAATTTATTAAGTTTTTGTTTGATTTCCACTTTATTTTAAACATTACAGTCAAACAAAAATTTAATTAAATTTCTTGTGAATACTCACGATCATATTTTCGCTTGCGGTTATGTTAACGTTAAATATTATAAATTGTCTTTTATACATCCAACCCGCTCGCAACCGAGGTCGTCATGTATATTCTGAAAGATTCACAAATATATTAATGAATAAAAATTCATTTTAATTCGGTTATGTCATAATCTTTTATTTATAGTTATGCTGTAAGGAGAAAATGAAAGAAAAATATGATATTGTTATCTTGATGCCTGAATTTATTGAGCAATAAATAAAATCTCGTAGCGACCCAAGTCTTCTCATAATTCTATATAATTTAAGGGTACACGGTAATAAAATAAATGAAAGAGCCTTATTTGATACATCATTATATTAATGCGCTGTAAATCAAATATATTCGTATTTTTGGGCCACTTTTAAAAAATAAAAAGTAGGTGATTGAATCTTATTTTTTTGAAATGATTGAAACCTTTAATATGTACATTATTCTATTACGACTGATTTATTCAACTTCCATAATTTTTTTTCTGTTTGATTTAGTACCGAATAAAAGGAATTAAAGAATAATTTATTTATCGTAATTACTGGTATATAAAGCATATGAAATTTTCAAGCACTCCTGGCTATTCATAAATATCTTCGTTATGAACTGTGAAATTCGGTTCCCAGTAACAAGGCTATTGTTTAATAAAACACCTTCAGAAAAGAAGTTTTAATTTATACATACACCAAATTAAAAAAAAAAATTACAAATTGAGTGCACAAAATACTTTTTTATGATATTGTAAATTGCCACAATACATTATGCTGGAAAAATATTATAACAGTCCTTTAAATAAAATACAGAAACATTTTGGAGTAATAAATTGCAAATTTTATAGCTTTTGTAACATTTCTCCAGTTCTAAGATTTATAATAAGTTTTTGTATAAAATTAAAAACAAATAAAAACTGTTTTTCCGAAAAAGAGTAACATGTATGAATAAAAGAGAAAGAAGATGAACTCTTCATAATTGTCTTCTTCAAAGATAATATAATGTGTACTGTACGAAGCGCTGGTAAGAGTTATGTTGCTACTAATTTTACAGTAGATGTGTAGCTATCTTCTCAATGTTCCTGCCTATTCACGCTTAGTACTTTCTTAATAGCTTCTTAAAGATTTTTGAGTGAAAGAGATTTTCCAAAAAGTTTGCAGACTTTTTCAAATCATGAACTGATGGAAAGATTATGAAAGAGTTATTATGCCTAGGGCTTATCTACATACGCTTGTTTCTTATTGTCGGCCTTCTAATTATTTATCTACTATGTTGTAAAATTTATTATAAACAAAAAATAAGGAAGTTATAATAACCTGTCTTAATATGTTTAGGCGTTTTTTATTACTGAACCAAGGTCGTGGAAGAAACATTGGTGGTAGGTAATAAGGAGACGTAAATAGGATATAAAATTTTGTAAATAAAAAAATTTAAAAATTATGTAAATGGAACATTTCCATTAGTTCTTTATAAGTAGTATATCATTATTATTAAACCGTCGCAAAGTTGTGTTTTCTTTACGATTATTGAATCTATTTCAAAAGGCGTGTAAAGAAATAAGCAACGATTTGCGACGGGCGTGGAACCGTAAAATGCGACTACGTGCTCGTTATTTCAAATGTTTAAATATAAAACCTGTTAAGGACGACATCAGACGAAACTGATATTAATCGAATTTCCTCCAATAAAATAATGATTAATTGCTAAATGTCATATTCACTTAATTAAGATGGCAAATTTTATTTGGAAGAATGATAATGATCAGCAAATAATAATTTTAAGTAATTTAACGTAATAAAATGTCAGGATGTAAGAATTGACTTTATATCAAGGATTTTTATGACTAATAGCTGCAACTGGATATTTACATTTACCATCCATTATTATTCTCATAAGAAAGTGCACTGCGTAATATAAGATTCTTCTCTAACGAAACTACCTACTGACCGCATTTGTGTGCCGAGCAAGATCTTTTTATTTTGTAGGAAAGGTTTTACCGAGTGGATTAAGTGTAATTCGAAAAGAATCTTTTGTGCCCGCACTCAGTTTGCAGAATGATCATTAGGATTACCACTACAATTTGAAAGAAATATTTACCATCGGTATTTTCTTTTAATTTCAAAGAAATCCTTTTTATTACTTTTTAAATCAGGGGAACATGTAACGCTTTTGAATAACTTTTAATTCATAATATATAAAAGTGAAATAAATTGGTAATAATTATTAATTTTGCATGAAGGAGTGTTTTTTGCTACAAGCCGGACTAGGTTTTTTTTGCTTGTTGCGTTTTTAAAATAACAAAAAATAAAACTCAATTACAAGATTCATTTGGCTGCAACTCCCGATTCACAGGATTGTAATAATGCCGCTGTTTATTGCTTTTTTTTTCTGACTCTTTTATTGCCTAATATATCTTTAAACACTATAACATAATAAAAAAACGATGTTGTTTTCGGGGGCACCTCCCCTATATTAAAATCATAAGAAACATGAGATTTCGTGAGGATAGTAAAAGAAACGTGAAGATTGCACATGCTATATACATGTCTATAAATTTTTTACTGATTTTTATGGTTTATTCTGATTTTTATAACAATAGAGTTGTTAAAGATACAGTATCTGTTGATGATGGCAGTTGAAATAGTGATTTGTCACAAAGTAAAAACTTTGTCAAAGTAAAATTTCTACCAACCGGTACACAGTAACAATAAAGTAACTATCTCTTTTTTTTCTTAATAGTAAAGTACGAAAAGTGATTGTTCGAAGTGAAGTCTTTGTCGGAAGATTTTCATCTCTGTCAACTTTCCAAAACTTATCTCATTAGAACAGAAGCATGGAGTGAATTGCAGTGCTTTTGTTGTGCTGCACTGCGCTTAATATATAATAGCGATGGTTTTAACTAATCTCGAGTCATGTCACTGTTTAAAGATGATTTCTATTTTAAACCTATAACTACTCTCCCATAAATCATTGCAATGATTGTAAAAATATGTCAAGTTCATTCAACTTCATAAAATTAAACAAAAGAAAACGATTGTTTTTTTCCAGAGTAATGTTTTTTAAAAAAAGTTGCAGTTTTCGTAATGTTAGTTTGAAAATATTTTATTTCTAAATTCTTTATCATACATTTTCAAAAACTTTATTATTTATTATAATAAATGAAAGTAAGAAAAAATATGTAATAATAATACTCTTTCAACACACAAAATGATCGTGAAAGCTACTTATTCTGTGAAACACAAACGCACAAGGTATTGCGTGCGCTATCAAGGTTTTTGTCCGAGGATAGAGACTGTAAGCGTGAGGAAGGCTTCGCGTTAAGTTTGTAAAGTACTCTTTAGTTAGGTTACGTTAAAATGCTATGATGAATTTTCCTGAATAAGAACACCTCCTATTTTTTATTATTTTCCATGAAATTAATTCTTTCAGAAATTAAAGAGTTAGGAACAAAGTGGTAATTTTTCCACAGATTCCAAAGCTAAATTAAGACTCTAAGACAAGTCGCACAGTACATAATAATAAATTTTGACTTTAATAATGATCAATCAAACTCAAGAAAGAAGTACTTTTAGGAAGATTTGGTAACGCTTCCTTTTAGATTTCTATTTCAATTCTCTTTTGAAATATTATATACATGTATAGTCCAACACTCGAAGGTACAAAGTGAAAGTTAAATTATATATCTTATGTGGTCCCAAAAGATTTGACGTTTTCATTCACATAATTTTGTTAGCAGAACTTTCCAGCATGTATGGTATAATTGCCACAATATATAGTAATATGATTTAATAATATGTATATTTAATAAACCCTTTTTAGAAAACTTTAATAAATATTAAAATAAATTTATATTATTTTAAAAAGAGACTTAATACAACTAATCGACAAGGGAAAAACGTTGAAAAACGATCATAATTAAAACAACTCGAGACTACAAACTTTAACAATAATTCATCAATTAATTTTTATCACGCACGAACTTTGTACTTTATATGTTTAATAAAACTATTAGTAAGATTCAATATGTCGCCACTTCAGAATGAAAGTGTCATAACTCAAAAGTTATAAGCAGTAAATGTATAACAAAATTTTCAAAATATTATATAGTTCATTATTCAAATTTCAGGTTTTCTCACTATAGGCCTTCATAACAAGCTTATTAAGAGTTAATAATGAATTTAGAAATGTAAAGAAATCTGTGAGGGAATTCTGTAAAATAGTTGACCGATTTTTCCGGTTGAGAACAATTATCAAAATTTACGAGAATTACAGGGAAAAATAGTTTTCTGTTTATTATACAATGACAGTAAATTCAATGTAGTTAAAAGAACTCTTTTTTTATTTATATATATTAAGCAACAAATAATCGCTCGATCTTCGCTCAAAAATGAGGGACAAATAAACTAAAAATAAATGAACAAATATAACCAAATATTAAAAGAAAATTAAATATAAGTATAAAGTTGGTACGTGTATGTAATGGGCAACGATGACTAATGTTATTAGCAAATGTAAAAGAATAAAAGAGTTTGCTATCACTGTTATACTGTGTTTATAAATGATCAAATCTGATGTCATATTATGTACTCTAAAGATTTTCTGATTTTGTTTATGAGTAAACAAAGACAAACGTTACGATGTTTGTTATTATTAGTAAACAGATTTTCCCTCGTCAAAAGTAATTATTTGTGCTTTCACTCTGAAGCGGTAAAACGTCCAAAGTAATTACTTTCTATGTTCCTTTTGGAACTTTCAGAGATTCATTTTGAGAACGTTGTAATAATACGATTATTTACTGCTCTCCTGACTGTGTCCTTGGCACAGTGGTCTACGCGCTTGTCTTCTAACGCAGAAGTTCCGGGTTCCATTACTGGTCCACAGGAATAGTGCATACTGGATGTTCCTAGGGTTTTTTAAATCCGCATGGTTAGGTAATGACCTCAATGTCAATCTGCCGCCCTAACAGCATTTCTGTCTTCCAGCAGTCATACATGTGAAAGCCAGAAGTATTGTAGACATTCTTTACTACTCACGGCCTCATTGTCACTTAACATCAGATGAAATCGAAGCCAAGCGTTAGGTCATAATCGATTAAAAAAATATGTGATTACATTAAAAAGAAGTTATTAATATTACGTCCATTGACGTCACCAGATAGTAATGTTTGTACATTATAGGTACAGTTTGAAGATGTAGCTGTAGCTAGTTAAATTACTAAAATAAAAAAAAATAAAGGGGAAGATAGGTTCTTCCTTTGCCTATTGCCTAAGGACATGTACACCACCTGGAGAATAACACGAACGTTGCTACCATTTGAGACAGGCGAAAATTTTTATCCCCTCTGACGTGTCGCCACCTTGCCGTGGTGGAGGGGCTTGCGTGCTGCTGGGATCCATGAGGCTACGCCGGACAGGGCTTCCCATACCGGACAGGCTCGACGAGGAGCGGCCAGACGAAGAGCGACACACACGATAGAAAGCTGCCTGTTCTGTCAGGCGGTCCGGCGTCTGTCACGTATCGGGCGGCCGGTGGTAGGGAGGACGGGTCCGGCGTGCACTAACCCTGCCGTCGGACAGTAACCGTCAACGGT
>DWQX01000239.1:0-52061 GCA_018245475.1 Pharmacophagus antenor | reverse complement strand
ATATATATATATATATATATATTTTTTTTTTTTAAAGAAAAAACATTTTTTTTTATAAAAAAAAATGTAATTATAGTAATCAATGGTAAATTATCATTGAAGTCGTTATTCTATGAGCTACGTAGATTATTTTAAAACCCGTAAAAATATGGTTCTTCAACGACTAAGCTGTATTGTAAATTTGCACTTCTGTGGTAGTATTACTGTGTAGTTAATTGCATTTTACGCATTGGTATTAAATAGAGATTAGATTAATGTCCAACAAGATATTGTTTTAGCCATTATAAAATCTAACGCTAAATTGTGCGCAAATGTAAAAATCCTTACTAGCACTCCATTGTTATGAAGGCATGTTATTTACACGATATTTGGTAAACCTTTTATATATTTCATTCTTTTGCACCCAAACACCCATATAACACCCAAATTATTTGTAAATATGTATGGTAGCATTTCGATATTCTGAAAATTGTGCTAAGTAGATGGATACAAATGTTCAAAACAACACTCTCACTCTATTTAAGTGACCTTTTGTTGTTTACTTTTGTAATAGAAACTAAATTGTACGCTTAAACACCTTACCCAAAAGTTTATATGTATTTTAGAATTAAATTTACTGAGTCACAACATTGTCGTTTATAAAAATATTTTGGTGTTTTGTAAGATTGTTTAAAGAACATTTATTATCAAAAGGCAACTAAACAAATTTGTATAATAAATGTTTGTCATCTTTCATTCAACAAGTTTTGGTTCCATTAATTAAGCCAAAAAAACTTATTGTTGGAAGTATGGCGGGCTCCCATTTGGACTCGATTTTTTATGTGTGAAAATTTTTTATGTGTGTTTTGGCTGCCTAGTTTAGGTAGCCCTAGGATATTTGTAGGCTTCAGGGGGTGACCCCGGTGTTCCGAAGATTAGTGACCTGGGTATGCTACTCCCTCGTGTTCCAGGATTACATGGATAGGGATTTCTTCAGCATATAATCAGCCTCTGCAGGGAAGAGTATCAGTTGCTTGTATTATTAATAGGTGTTTGTTCAGGCGGCACTGACCCGTCAGACTGCCAACCACTATTCGGACGTCTTGACGGTTTAAGCTTAGTAGCCTGCGGGTTAAATAAGGTGTGATTTTCGACACAGCTTTCTTCAACTGTTTGCAGCTGGTGTTTTTCTCCTAACGGAGATTGTGTTGGATATGGGTACGTTAAATCTTGTTGTTACCCATATTTTAAAATGTTGACTTGACATTTGGCGATAAGATTTTATTCTCGGTGCGCAATGTTCTTTACTGCTACATACTAAATTATTCCTATTTAACCAACCAATTGTATATTTTTTTTTGTAAAAAAATAAAATTTTGAAGGGAAGGCTAACTCGTTATCTCAATTTCACACGATGTTAATTTACAATAACACAGTAAATGGCAAAAGCGTGCTCACCTAGAATACTCAGGGTCTGAAGCAAGTGTCTATGCTGTTATGATGGAAAGTTTTACACTTAGGGTGTTATATAGCTAAACCACTCGTGTGGCCCCGGTATTGAATCTAGGACATCCGCATTACACGGCATGTGGTAAACCACTATGCCTTGTAGACGGCGAAAAATATTAAATATTACACTTAATTCGCATCACGGAGTGCCGTATCTATAATTCTGTAATGTAAATGCAAAGCTTCTGCATTGTCTAACATGTAGTAGGTAAATAAAGCAATGGATAAAGGAATTAGGTTTACACCGAGCAATATACTCGTACCATTTTCGCAGTCATAAACAAGCTCCTGTGGTCCTATTAAAGTTTCTCACCTCTATATCAGCTTGACGTCAAGCGTGGCACTGTGTACGACCTTTAACAAAGTCTCACGGGCGACTCCTAAATTCATATAAGGATTACATTGTATCGAGAGGTTTGCGACTCCAGGGTATGTTTACTTTTTTGAATGGATAACTTCTGCATTTAAATCCATTTTTTTTTAATCCAATACTAAACGTGAATACACAAAATAAACGAATATGCCTTCCTCCGTGGAACAGGAGTCTTTCGCTTGTGTTGTAACGCGGAGATCCCGGGTTCGATTCCTGCGCCACAGGTGTATTGGAGTCTGATTGATGATATTGTTTTTGAACTCGCTTGGTTAACTACTACTCTCAATGTCAATTTACCGTCATAACAGTATGTGTGTTTCGGGAGTCATTTAGATGATACTTGATCATACTTGTGGGAGCCAGAAGTACGAGTATTCTGAACGATCACAATTCACCATCTAAAGCTTCCTTGTCACTTACTATCAAGTGAAATAGAAGTGATGCGTTAGGTAATAACCGATTATAATGTAGTATTATTATGATACTTTTATAGAATGATTTTGTTATTATACCGATATATTAGCAATGTACATTTATAGAATTATTACAGTCTCACAAAAAAGAATAGAGTACGAAGTCAAAATTTATAGCTTTCCTTTATGTAGTTGACCCTTATACCCGTAAACGCACGGGCATATGGGTTTTTTTATGCGATCCGGAGGAAAATACTTGCGACTTTTTTAGAGTTTATAGATTGTAATTTTTCTTAACGGAATTTAAAGGTTTTCGTAGAAAATTATTAACTTTGCCATATCATTAATTACGTTTGTTTTCTTTAGAAACTGCATTGGAAAATGTGATATTACTGAGCTCCAGGTCGATGATGTTCATCTAAATAATATAGAAGATTAGACACTAACATAAATATCAACATTTAGAAACAAACAATTTTAAACATAAACAATAATCAGTAAAGTTTTAGGAGATTTAATATTCATAAATAGTAATCAGATACCTAGGTAATATATAAAACAAAAGAAAATAAAAATAACAATATATATAAAGTTAAGGGGACTTTTTTTTCTTGAGGTTTTAAGACGGGATACCACTCGCACCAATTTCTTTTATGTCGGAAACCACCGATATTCAGTCTGTTGTAGGCAGCTTCTGTAGCGGTTTCTGCGTCGGTGCGTCAATATGCAAACAACAATGTGTTTTGTTTTGTAGGGCGCTGTAGTTACTGAGGCAATGAGATTTAACATTTTACGGCTTTGAGAGCAATATTCTGTTGTGTAAACATTCTAACTAGTACTACTACTACTAGTACTCTATATCTATTAAACTTACCACCGTGGGCAAGTTAACTGTTAACTTTGTTGGTTTTTGTATAAAAAAAAATTCATTGCCACAAATAAACCAATTAGAGTATCTGTGGCGCAATAGTTTTCAGTTTGTGTTGTAATACCGAGCTTCGATTCCAGTGCCACTTGTAGAGCGAAGTCCGGGTGTTTTCAGGGTTTCCGAATCCGTTTGGCTGCTCACCATCAATGACAAAGTACCGTTATAAAAACAGCAATGCTGTTTACCGGTAGTCATACATATGTAACCCGGAGTATTCTAGGCGACCACGCTTCACCGATTACAGTCATTGTCACTTAACATTGTGTCAATTAAGGTCTAGACTTAGCTAATAATCGATAAAAGAAGACAAACAATATTTTTTATCCGTAATGGGCTACGTAATGCATCATGGGATTAATAAGCATATGTTCAATACATAGATTTTTTTCATACTTTGTAGAACATAACCCTTAATCGAAAGTCCAAAAGAGAGGTTTAATATCTGTGAACATCTTATACCAGCCTGCCAATGCTTATTTGAATAGTGTGGTAACTTAACGAACAACTTGTTGTTTCAGCTTTTAATATATAACTTTTTCAGCAACGGGTAATAAGACTCGTACATTTAATATAACTTAGACAGTAATAAGATTAGTTCACCGAGTGCGACACCGCTAAGTAACATCTGAAAGTTTGATTACTTTATAAACAACTTGTAATCTACCTTTTACACTTTCAGATAAGTTATATTTTGTCATCTGTGATAACATTGAAGTACTGTGAAATAATTGTGTCCCTATTTTTAAGACAGTAGTAAATGATAAAGATTTGTGTAAACGATAGATTCATACATCGAATAAAGTTTCTATTGTCATCTTTATCACAAAAATTGTGGTAGAGATTAGAACTTGTAAATGACCACATGTTACCAAAACTTTTTTTTAAATAATAGATCGGCCTTATCATTTCGGCTAAAAATTAATTCCATTAAAAAAGATTAATGTCCATAAGTCCGATGATAAAATGAAAGCATTGTGTAACGTATCTCATTTTAAAGTGTAACAAATCTAAGTGAGATATGAGCAAGGGCATTCTTTCGTTTGTCGTTGCGTTCCGAGTGTTCGTTTCTCCTAGATATTTCGCATGTGCAGCACGTGTCTGGCTAAAGTGGAATAAATCCAGAATTTTATTCGACGTAATCAACTTGAGCGCTTCCGCATTCGGAATACGGACGCGGAGCAGTTAAGCGAGAAATAAATAGAACTCGGATTCTGAAGATTTTTGTAATATATCTGTAAATTTTTTTTCTTATCTCCTGGTATTATAAGTTCGACAATTAGAGTAATCATCTGATTTTTTCATGTGAAAATCTTTATATTATTCTGTATTGCGGGAAACAGTGCTGGTACTGACGGACTTCATATTGTAGTTAAATTATTACCCACCGTGACATCAAAGGTAAATTGTGAAATGTATAATACCTATGAATTTTTTTAATATTTTAATAACAGATTTTTACAATTTTTTAAATATTTTTTATTTATTAATGTGAAACTAAAGCGCGCATTCAGCATTGCCTGTCTGCAGTATATAAGATTTAAAAAGGAATAATATTAATACCATATTCTGGAATTTATTTGCAAGAGCTAACATTTTAGAAAATATCATTGATAACTGTTAAGATCTTTCTGAAAGCTTTAAGGAATTAGTCTTTAGCAGATACTAATCGGATACATTTACACAATAATGCGTTTTAACCTGCGAAATATTTTTCTTATCGGTAATGGGCAAACACATGACCTAAATTTCACATTATATTAAGTGACAATAGACGCAGATAGTGAAGGGTATTCGCTCAATATTGCGGCTGTCACGCGTACGACTGCCAGAATACAGAAACGCTGTTATGGCGTCAAATAGACATTGAGGGTTAACGCAATATAGTACTCTAAAATTAATAAATCATAATTGCTATAAAGTTCAAACAAAAGTAAATAATAAGTTAATGAATGAAAAAATCACCTTATGTATTAACATTTTTTATGTAGAGGTATACATAAATGCTCGGGCTTGCGCTGCTAGCACGACCCAAATTTTGGGTAGAAATTAGCCAAGCGGGTTCGAAAACTTTACTACCATTCAAACTCCACTAGTCATGTGGCCTCAGAATTGAACCCGCGACATCCGTGGTATAAGGCACCAAATGCAGTTAAATCAATGAAGAAGTGTTTGTTCGAACATACATTTTATCTTTGCGAAATTTAACTCACGTTTTTCAGTAGAGTATCTACACTTTGATCGCTATGTTAGTAGAAATACGCTCAGAAATTATTCCACGATGCATATACATACGGGTATTGTACTTATAGATTGAGTACTTGCATTATATATAACAGAAGTTGTTGGAAGATAATTTAGACTTCAAATTTATTAGTTACTACTTATTTATTAGTTCTGTCACTAATCCCTTAACAAATGTAAATTATAAAAATAATTTAAAATATATCTTTATTACTAGATTTAAGCAGGCAACAAAAAATAAAGATATTATTAGGTATTTTTTTATAATATAGGGTAAATGCTATGATGCTTAATAAATTGGTAGGTTTAAAAAGTCGTTGATGTTGTGTTACAGCAATTTTTTGTTTTAATTTTTATAGGCTAGATTTCATCTAGACTATAAACTTGCTAAAGAGTCTATATCTTCACTTATCATCAGATGGGACCGAGTTATTGCGCCAGTATAAGTAATTATATAAAAAAATGGAGACTACAATAATACCAGTACCATCAAATAATGAAATTTTGTCACAAATTACATTTTTAATCATTTTACACTAAAATTTCAATGAAGAATTAATACAATACTGTCTATTCGATTGTTGCTGCATAGTTGTCTCATTTCATATTTGAATATGCCAAATGATTTCATCGAACGTAACGTCTACACGTAAAAGTTTAAACGATTGCCTCGGTATGTGAACCGTAATGGAAAAGCTGAAAAGTTAATGTAAACTGGATATTAATTTAATAATTATCTAAAGTGCTACAGATCTCTCTCGAGAAAGTGTGACTTTATTGCCGTGTGCCAGGAAGTTTTCTTAGAATTATTGTCGTTAAATACGCTTAATCAACGATCGCTGGAAATGTTATGGCGAGTAACAGAGCAAATAATACTAAATGACACTTTTATAAAGATTGAAGTTATAGGTTATAGGTATTAAAGTTACTGGGGTTCTAAAACTCGTCAATCACTATATAATGTTAAAGTCATGTAAAACCAACGTTTTATTACCATTCAGGTAACAAACTACAATCATCAAAAACATAGTTTATTAAGCACACAGCATTTTAAAATATATTTTAAATAATTTCAATTAATAATAATTGATTGTATAGATATATAATGTAAAATGTGAATAAATATTAAAATGTAACAAAAAATGATTATCGTGAATACTACATCAAAATATATTAAACGCTTTTTGCATTTAATAAAACTACTAAGTTATAAATAACAGTAATTCGGCGGTTGCCCCAGAGCTGTGCGCTAGCAGATGCATTTAATGATGCACATTATTCCAAAGATATTACGGTACATTAGTGCGAAATGTGGTTATTATGTTTCATTCTGGCTAAACCTTATTGGTTCAACACAAAACAAAGATTTTTTTACATGTCAATGACAGTTGCATAATAATTAAAATTTACAACCTCTACAACTAAGAGGAAATACTTAAATTATTGTTATTAGTTATTATACTTGATATTGATTATTTCATTTATAGTTATCGGATAATATTTTGTATATATTTATTTATTTTAATAATCTATATTGAACATCTTAACATCGAACGGACTTAATGCCGATGTGCTAATAATTTTTGTTGAAACTGTAATTTCTGCGAACAAATACAATTTCTTTATGATACTACTTTGTATTTTGCGTGTAAGTTTAATGATTGTTACCATTAGGGATTATTAGCAAATAAAATGATTTTATTTGTGGTAATTTAACAATTGTAAATTTTTCCAGAAAACAATTATTTGATACTTAATTCCAATTCGGTTTTAGCTGAAAACTGTGCTTATTTAAACTGAATATATTTGCAAGATATTTAGTAAATGTGTATGTGTGAAATTTTAGTTTATTGGAAAAATTACTTAATTTAAATATATCATTTATAGAATTACCATTAATTTTATAAATAATAAATCATCACAAATAATAAAATTTACAACAACAAATCCCCTTCCACGAAGATACAACAGTTTATGTTACGTAACTATATAGAGAAGTATTTGCATATTCACAGATGTGTTCACTCAACTGTATGAGCCTTAATGCGATTTGAAGCATATGCAATAAAATCGGAAGCAAAATCAGTTCGTCCTGTATTTAGATATACGAATTCGTTTTCTCACATTCGTCCATAAAACAATAATACTTACAAAATTTTTTTCGAATTTTAAATCAGTACTGAAGTTTAATTGCTTTTGTTGAAAAAGTCTCCGTCTATATCTCAAGTCTTTCATAGAAATCTCATTAACAATTTCAAAATGATAAATTAAAAAAAAAACCTTTACAACATAATTGCGATTATTGATTCATATTTTCGAAGTAACTGTTGTCATGAAAACGAATTGTATTATTTTAAGAAGTAAACTATTTGCTGGCCTTGTTGTTAAAAAGAGTTGAGGCAATTGTATATAAAAGTATGTGTTTATAAATACACATGATTATACTGAGTGTAGACGATCTAAGTTAACGCCATTAACTAAACGACTCTCGAGCACTAGAGTGATGAGTCCATTAGAGCTGAATACTGAAGTTGTTTATCCCTGTTATTCTATACTTTAAATCATACGTAAAAAAGATAATTTGCTGTCCTAAAAAACTACAAAAAATTACACAGCGCACCTTTCTTTTTAAAATTTGTAATTCTATAACAATCGAATCGACATTAAATAGGAAAGAGAAGGAATAAAGAAGTTGACTGAACACAAAATAAAAACTGGTGCAAAGTTGATCTATTGTGTTTTTTTACTCTTTGGAGTTTTGTTTTTAATTTATTTAAATAAAAAAACATTAAAATGATCCAACAAATCTAAACTACTTTGTAAAAAAATGTACACCTATTTTTTGTACATACATAAAAACCAAATTTAAAAATGTTTTTTTATTATAGTAATCAGATTGTAATAAGTATTTTTTACTATTTTGTTAATAAAATGTAATATGAAAATCGGGCATTAAAATTTCATAGTTAACATTGACTATGAAAGGATTGTGTTTTGTAAGTTTAAGCACATGTTACCCTACTTTAGTAAAGTAAGAATAAAGTTCGGTATATGTAACGCCAAATTCCTCGCGTCGCCGTTGGTTTTGCCTGAAACTTGTTTTACTTACGTACTGCCTAGTCTTACCTGTTTCATTGTTTAGTTGAATAAATAATGACATTGATTTGATTACATTACAAAGAATATATAGAAATTTTAAGATCCAAAGAGTTTTCATTTTCTTAATAAGTTTTTAAATCTTGGTCGTTCTTTACAGAATCGAAATTGTGTAATGAGAAATTTCACGCTTGAAGCTGTGGTTTGGATGGGTTAATTATAACTTTAAGATCTCATTTATATCCAACATTTACTGTCATTATATCGGTAGTATATTCTTATATGATTGGTATCTATGAAACGTTAAAATTGATCTTCAAATTGCATAAAAAGAAAACAATTATTCTGGTAAAATTCAATTGTTCACAAATTACATTTCATTGTTAAATAAACTTAAAAATTTGGTAATAGATACAAAATCGGTTTAATTTTAATGCATTTTCATTAAAGGCCAAAGTCGTGTTCATTCATATTGAGAATTTAATGCGGTACCGGACGTCCCTTCTTTACTCGTATCATGTAAAATTTATTACCTTCATTTGTTTAAAGTCACGTAGGTAGTTAGGAAGAAAGTAACGGCCCGTAGCTGCTAAGGAGATTGGTCTTTTCTCTTAAATATAAGTACAAATACTTGTAAGGTAGGTAGTACATTGATTTAACAGAATAATATATTTGCTTGTAACTAAGATAGTTAAAGTGATTTTTATTTCTTAATGGAAGTAAGAAAACGAGCAAACTGCATTACTGATAAAAGATTACCATCGCCAATTGAGAGCAATTATATGCGTAGATGGGCTGCGCCCATGATCTTTAAGAAACGAGCAGACCATTTTCTTGAAGATCTTCAAATAGTGTTAGACCAGTGTAAGGACTGTACTTAGGTAAATGAAAGACAGATGTGCTTTTCTTTAAGCTATGTTTAATAATGCTTTTAATACAAAGAAATACATTAAAAATATTATCCTAATCTCTACGTCACACCAGAAATACTACAGGAGACATCAGATTCTACAAAATATGTTTGCGCACGGTAGTAAGATGTATTTGAGATAGTGATAAATTATCTAATCTACTGTTCTTATCATAGACATTCCGTTAACATAATGGTTTGTAACAAAGTGTATTGATCCAAGGGTCATACCTTCAAATGTGCGTTACGACTATGGTCGTGGAATATCTCTATACACACGTCAGCGGTGTTATGCTTAAATTAGGGAGGAAAAGACTTTTTGTCATAATGAAAAGAAGAATTGAAAATGTGCAAATTAATTAAAAATAAATTCTCAGAAAATTTCTAAAAAGAAAAAATATTTTCATACATGTTATTTCTATATTTTTTTGATATTAATTGTGTCCGTGTAAATCACATTAATGCAATGGACCTAAAAAAAATGTTTTCACCTGTGACTTGTGTTAAGAATACTTACGCGATTTCTTTCACGTCGTATAATGTGATGAGAATGCTTTGAGATTGTAAAAAGGTCACGTATTGCAAATGTTTTGCTTCTGAAATCAGTTTCATGTTCGATATTTTGCGAAAGTGTATATTTTGTGAAGTTAACAGTTTTGCTTACATTCCATTATTATTATTGAACATTACAATCATAATTTTAAAAACGCACGAAAATGAACAAAATTGCGACCGTAGTCCAGCCGGTTAGGGTGTCCAAGGGTAGCGATCTTGGAGTAAGCGGGTCCGTAGAAACTGTCCGTGCCATTCATTACTATATTAAAACGTTGCCACCAATGACGGCTATAGCCGTCCGATCTTTTGCAATGTTTGGGCGAACGAAGGCTATAGCCGTTCGGAGTTTTTTTTCAAAACAATTGTGGTCAAATGTTATAATTTTTACTTTTAAACTTACACTCGTTGGCATCCGAGTACGAACGGCAAATTAAAGGTTTTCGCCAACTTGTTAAATAAAAAACACATGCAACGATATTCTTTTAAAATTAATTGGACAATACTGTTAAAATAATTTATGTGGAAAAAAGAATAGATAGTTATTTATCAAACCAAAATTTCCGGCTGTCAAACAAACTTCAGACAATCTTATCTAATTACCTATCGAACGACAATATTGAATTTTAAAATGGAAGGTCAAAAGAAGCCAAGCCAATTAATTGCACGCTTCGTTACAAAATCTTTACAGTCACTATTCTGTATCTGTCGATTTTTTTTTATTTTAATCTAGATCACTCGTGTACAAAAATTAGATCAAATTTGATTCAGACGTTTATAAGCTGAAAGGATATAATAAAGGGAATTTCTTGATCCAAGCGTTACTTTACGGGCCTCAATCACTCAATAAAATACAAAAAAGCAGTTTGCAAAATTCCGCTTTAAATAGCAAATTAAGGCTAAATTACAATCTCGTCACGATTCGTCTCTGTATGTGATTTCAGAAGATATACGTTGGACGAAACGACGTCCATTCAACGGCCGGATGTGGTGGATTCCTTTAAACCTATCCTTTCACCACTGAATTAGTAATTTGAGTGTTTAACACCAGGTTTACGGGACGCGTCATTATGACTTAACAATGTATATTAAAAATTTTACTATACTTACGTGTGTACGAATTTTTAGTATTTTTTTCATCCTTTACAGCAACTTTACTTAATATTTATTTTTTTAAAAATAAGGAAATATAAGTATTGATGTATGAAAATACTATAGCCTCGAAAAGGAAACCATAAAAGTATGCGTAAACTTAGCATTAATTATAAAGAGTTTGAACCATTAAAAACGTATTTTAAAAATGTTATTGCATTAAAACAGACGGGTTATTGATATACAGCCATATAGATGTATTTCACACACAGATGCATGCTCGGCATATGCTATATGCAATAAAAATAATATATTTAGTCTCACTTGATCTATGACGAGTAAGAAGCACTATGTTACTGAATATTTAAATATTTATTACCAGTTTTCCCAGTCGAAAGTGTAAACGGTGTACGTTCTAGAACTTAGTTTGCGGCAGCTGGAGGCACACTGCCAAAGTTATTTAGAATCGATCTATGCTTTCTAACTGTACGTTACGTGACAATGAGAAACTTTTCAGTTCCGTTCCGTTTAGTTAAACGAGCTTACTTATGTTATTTTTCTGTTCAATATATTTTATATTAATAATGTTACTTTGTGCAACGATTATTTAAATGTTTCCGTATTGCGACAGTTTGCGCTAATCCGTTATGAACAAGTCTTTTTCCAGCTCGGTTTTCATGGTCATCGACATAAATGGTAGAAAATGAATGATGGAAGTTTTATTTGATCTCCCTTACCAATTACAATTCTAGTAACCTGAAATTCTACGGCAGTAACAGTAACGCTGTATTGTAGCCTTCGCCACTATTTTTGACCGTGTAGTCACTGAACTTTACTCGTATATAAAATAGAGGTCAAGAGTTGCCGTATTGTAGATGAAAGAAGTACTTTAAAATAAATGTTATGTAACCCGTAAAACTATCCCCTTGAATCCTTAACGGTACTTGTTGGTCCGCGTTCGGATACCCTCGTAAATTTTAGTTGACGTTTGTGAATATTGGGAAGATCGTGGAAATTCTAGGCTGTGATTCAATATAGATTGCAAAAGTGTTTCTAAAGGAACCCATAAAATTTAATAGATGACAAAGGTTTCACACTACACGGGTTATATTTGCATAGTGTATCTATTACAAACAATACATTATGGGGAGGTAGACATAAATTTAGGACATACTTTATTTATTAAGTATTTCATATTTTATATATCAAACATCAGCAAACAACCTCAGTCTTGTATTAATAGCAAAGAATAACAAACACCTTTTTAACTGCGTAAAAGTCTATTTAAAATAATATTGTATTATATCTATTTTATTTTAATTTTTTTAATTAATCATAAACACATGCATTTTTTCTTTTCTTAGGTTACAATTAACACAATCTATTTAACCACATACACATAGTATTGATTTGTGTAATAATATCTTCGTTATATATGTACATTAAGCAATATTATTTTGTTTATCGATTATATTTTTTTTATACTACAAGTCTAAATAGAATAATATTCGATTAGGTTATATAAAATGTAACATAAAACAAATCGCAAGAACAAAACAATATTAATTACTGAACAAAACTCACAGAGGCATTCGCACGTATATCGTAAAAGGCAATGGTATATTCGACAACGTGAGAATGGACGCTTTTAAAAGATAAGCAAGTGTGACGTTTTGAGTACCCAATATAGAGCCAGAGTACCACAGAAAGCAACTTTTATTTGTGATGGCACAAATTGAGAACACTTTCTTTGTGTTGTTGAGTCGGGTTGAGTCGTAAATTTTTTTATTGTGATTTATTCACGGATTACGGTTAAGAATTTGAAATTATTAATGAAATGGGAAATTTAAATAAAATGCACCTTATGGTAACCGGGTCTTATGATCAACTTCGGTCTGTTTATCGTTTTGGCTTATTATGCTTTAAAACTGGTAAAGTAAAAGATTATTTAAATTTTTATTTATTATAATTTCTCATTCTGAAAAATTTTTCCTTTTGAGTTCACCTTACACAATATTCGTCTCTATACGCTCTAGATTGACTGGTAAAAGTGAAAAAAAAGTGCCCGTAAAAGGCATGAAATCAAATTACCTTTATATTTTAACCTTATAAACCTAACTTCAATGAGTCCATTTTTATTTAATAGAAAAGTTATTTAAAGCCTTATCATTTAACTCATCATTTAATATATTACTACAAGAGACAACTTTATAGGCCTTCAACTTTTCCGATAGATTTTATCGTAACTTAAGGGTTGAATGCTAAGTGAAGTGGAAGATGTAGTCTCATACAAACGATATCGATAGACATTATACGAAATATTTTTAAGGTATTATGAGATATAGCTTTTTTTTTTTTTTGGAGAACGTAATGTAACTGTGACGTTATATGTTTTTTTTTAAAGTATTCCTTTTTAAGTATATTTCCGGGAATTAACAGGTCTTTTATGCTTCTCTTTATCTTCGAAATAAAACAATTCGAGCATTTAGAGTTTGTCTCTATTATTTGTACATACTCGTTTTTAATGTAAAAGTAAAATTAGTCTTCAACAAGAGAGATTACTGTAATAGGTGAGTGGAATCGTTTTTGTTAAACGTAATCATTCTTATTTAGTTCTTACTTAGTTTAGGTAGATATTTTCGAAATCATTATTATGTGTATTTTTATCTACAAATTTTTATCTAAAAACACGTTCAAAGCAGATATGAGCATGACAAAAAATAAAGTAGCAAATAAAAAAGCAATTTTATGAATATGAACTTGGAGTTTAGTTTATTACACGATAGTTGAATTTATGGTGACCATCAAGATGTCAAGGGCACAACAGCCTATCCTAGAAGTAACCGCTTGACACACGCGATCCGCCATTACCGATATTGAAACTTTAACCGTGGCCTCCGCGAAGGCTTTTACGTGGGTAAAGCTATTAGTTACATGAGAAGCTACTGTTTCTACATGTTTTGCTACTGATCGATTTAAAAATCAATGAAATAAAATTTTAATCATATCTAAGAAAAATTCATTATTCACAACACACTTAGTTTACAGTTTACGAAAGTAGCTCATATTTTTTTTTTTACTAAAAAGTATTAAAGATATATATTTATTGTACGTAAATTCTATCATCCAGAAGGTCGCCAAATTTAAAAATCTTTAAAAGGAAAGAGTTCCTTTAAATAAATGATTTGATAAGTTGTTAGGGTGTAGTATGCAGTTATGTATATATTTTAAATGATTCAGTTCTGATAGCACTGTGCTATTATTTGTGGTTGGTGCTTACTAATGATTATTTAGGCATTACTGCAGCGCCTATTTCTACCTCCATACAGTAGCGTGAAAATGTTAACATATTTAGGCTTGAAGGGAGCTGTAGGTGATAAAATTATTATGCTTTATAATTGTTATCATTAGATTGCTAATGTTTCAAGGCAACGTTGTGCTGTGTATACATCTTAACTAGAAGAACATTATAGTCATAGCAGATATCGACTCATCCTTGTAAAAAAGTTTTAATTTAAATAATCATTATATTATGTAACATGAAAAAGTTTTTTATTGTTCTATACATTTTTATAATGACATCGGTTGCTGTTCAAAAATGTTTAGAACAACTTCTACGTTGTTTTAATTAGTTCAAAGGAAATTTTAAATTTCATATATTTACCTTTTATTGTGAACGGTAAGCTCAGTTAAAATGCGAGGCGGTAACATCGGGAACAAAAAACCCTACGCGAGTATGAATTATGTATGTGAAGTGGTCCTTCAACGAAATTTTCTAGTAATATATTCAAGTACTTTGGGCGAATTTTTAATTTAATTTGTTATAAAGTTAGATGTTAGCGCTTCGAAATTTCTGAACGTTTTCCCCCAACAAAAACATTGTTACGTTTTAAATAAGTTGGTAACGTGCAAACATTGTGGTGGTATAGTTGTTTTTTGTTTTATAAACGTTTGTTAAAATACTTCACGTGCCTTTACTGAAGTTTTAATGAATTATTGAAGACTATTAAATCACGTAAAAAAATACACAAAAGCCACATTAGTTCCGTTACTAGAAGTTCAACGTAAATCGGGTCGTTAGGACGAGTTATTATCATCAAATGTCTTCCCTCGATCAATAATAATTTCACATATCGAAAAAGCGCTATAAAGTTGTTTGAAACTATAGGTTACAAATTCTGTGCATGGTTCGTTTTTTAATAAGAATCCAGTTGCCTTCTAGTTCATTTATAACGGTAAGTCGCTAGCACGTAATTCTTCATATTCTGTAGGATGAAAGTCTGAATATTTAATTGACACCACAATAAAAGTTATGAGTACTTATTATTAGCACTTGGCTTTATCTTCCACCCCAAGCTTTCCTTATTGATCACCGTTAGCTGTTAATGACGACAATCTATAATGGTCGCGTACTTAATAGTGCATTGCACTTTACGCTGTAATATTTAACCCTGATAGTTAGACTTAAAGATCCGTTACCTTTTTACTTTTGTCGTGAGTCGGTCTAATCAGAATTATTGTGCGCGATATTTCTAAAACCGATACATGTCATGGTTTACATTTGCTGTTATTTTAAAAATAAGTTGTTTCAACACTTTCGTCATAATTATATTGTATTTTTAACAGACGTAAATACTTGATTTTTTTAAATAAAATTCATTACATAAATTATTTATCATTTTAAGTAATCTTCAGAGGAAGTGTGCATGTCAATTCCTTTTTTATGTAATATATGCTAACCTATTATTCTACATACAGTTACTATGGCTTGGAAAATGATATGGGACATTATCTTTATTACAAACATTGGGTTACTTTAAGTGTCCAAAATTACAGGAAATTAACGAAAGTCACATCCGGAATATTACATTCTCTTGTCTAATGCCATTGTAAATTAATTTTGCTATAGCTCTCAAATTCATGAATGTCTCGAATTATGAAGCGAAAGATGTAAACACTGCACTACACTACGCAAATATTACGACTAAATTACAATCTCAATGCGTTTATCATTTCATGTTGTGCATTGGAAATCACGAAGTCGAATAAAAGAGTGTTTGTATTCCTATTTACATTGTAATTTTGTCATAATATTCGCGATTAAAAAGCAGAAATTAGCAAATAAATTTTTGTGCTTCGTTAAATCATGTAGTTCAGAAAATTTGACGTTTGGTTCAATGAATTTGATTTATTAATGTGTTTGTTTGCTGTATCTAAGTCCTATCTATATAATATGTTATTTTTATAAATTTCTAGATACATTTTCCAAACTAAATTGAGCTAATTTTCTCGGTCGCTTTTGTGCTTGATAATCGCGTGCTCCACGCAGTTTGCGTTAATTCATGCGTAATGGCGCTCTATGATTGCACACAAACTACCGTTCGCTGACACTCCACGCTTTTACTTTAATAAGCGGAGTTAGGTGTGGCTCGTATGTTAACCGACATGAGTTTATGTATTTTTTTTAAAATACGTATTATTGGGCTTAAGTTCTACTTCGATCGAAATGTATTATATTTTCATTTTTAATTTTCCTTTTCTAAACATAACTCTTAAAATTAAAGGGATTCTATATTTTGATTGCCTTGAGAACACCTCGAGGAGAGTCGCGTAGGAGCAATGAAAATTAGAAGTTACGCGTCCAAGTGAGTACTTTTCTTTTTTCGTCGGTTCAACGTAGAGGTTAAGTCTCATAACCGGTTCCCGAGTCTTCTTTTTTTCTAAAGTATATGTCTTTACTCTGCACACTGACCTATTAAAAATAAACTGTCGTTTATTGGATGAACGTCGAGTTGTTTTGTTCTGTTTTTACCTCAAATGAAAAGGTGAGTGAGTAATACTATCTATTGACCTTAATGAAAGCATTATGTACTATACGCTTTTGAAAATAAATAGCCGTCTTCTATTCATTACCAAAGGCTTTTAGTCTAGAATAAAACTGAGCAAAGTGTATACTACAATAATCGATGAGAGCATTGACCGTGAAATATCTGGACGCGTTCATACACTGGTTAGCCCGTTGGATGCTAACCGCATTATATATACGACCTTAACCTTTTTGTTTGAGATACAAATAGGATAAATCAACTCGATGCTCATCCAATAAAGGACAGTTTTTTTATTAGGTCAATTTATATATTAATAATATAACAAATTACAGTATTATTATTTAAGAATATTTAAATAAAATAGATGTTGTATTGTTGTTCTGTATACTGTCCGAAATTAAACATTTTTACAAATAGGAATAAATATCATTGTAGGATGTTATACAGATTTAAAAAGTGAATGGCAAACTTATAAAAGACATATTATCATAATTGTTATCGATTGTAATGTCCTAAATAATATTTAGTTTGGTTAAGGTAATTAATTCAGGATATCGTCTTGATGTATCAAAATATTAATTGTTTCATGTGATACTTAATAGAAATATTGCTGCAATTAAATCGATTTATGTATAAATAAGATCCAATTCAGTACAGAATTTAGTAATTATGGTTGACAGGTCACCTGAAACTTATGTTGACGAAGATCGATTTTGAGATCTTATTGCCACTTTTTGCTATCGGTTCTCTCTTATAAAAAAAACTACGATGAAAATTCAAGAATCTAGAAGTTAAGGCATCAAGTATATATTACGATGATATTCGTATGCTACTCATCATATTCAATATTACGGCGAATTACTCATCAACGTATAGAGGCCGATTGCACACTGTGTGTGCAATAATAATGAGAAAGAAATCGTCTATCGGTCTCGAATGGGTTGAGTAAAAAATACTTATTAGGAACAACAGATAATATAAAGAATTGTGTTAAAAATAATAAAAAAAGTTATTTTACCTCTTAGTGAAACTTTTAATATTCTTATAGTTTTACAAAAAGGCTTGGTGTTATTTGCAGCAGCGTGCAGCATTTCCATTAAAACAAATTAATAACAAAGCGGCGGACTTAAATGTAAATAATTCAGGGCGCGCTTGGTGACCTTTGTCAAGGGCCTGCGACTCGCAGAAGGTAAAATAAATATTGTTTTTTTTCTCTTTAAAAGATCATATCATTTCTATTACAAGATTTACGAGACGAGTAATTTTGATGCCACATCGTTCATTAGAAATTTTAATACACTGACATGTGTGAAAGTACCATTTATTTTATTATTAATATTATAATAGTTATATGCCAAAGTTCCTAAAAAAGTATTAGGACTAAACTCAAAATGGATTCCGAAAATTTCTTTAAAAATAATATGTAAGTTTTATTAGTAGGTAAACCTATTAAACCCTTGGTCTACACGATATCTGCCTATTGCGCGTGCCGCACTAAACAAGAACGTCGTTCGCGTCGTGCCATTCCACTTTTCAGTCGTATACCTGAACTGGCGTAAAATGTGTACTTATCATGACATGTATATTTCAATGCAACAAAAGGAATTACGAAATTATAGATAATGTTTAGGTTATAGTAATTCCAAGACGTCTGGTGTGTAATCATAATCAATTAACCAGTTGACAAAAAAAAAATATTATATCGAAGTAGATGTTGAATCAATAAAAATGGAAAAATAATACTTAGGTAATTTAATGAAAATAAGTGCTCTGTAACTGTATGTTACCTCTCAAAACAATTTTCAAAAAATACGTGGTGTCTTATGCATAAATTCTTCACCACGAGTCGGATTCGTGGTTTTCACTTATGGCACAATTTTTTTAAAATGGGTCAGACTCGTGGTTATACGTCAAGGGGTTAATATTATTAGATAACCAGTATTAAGAACGAAATACACCGTAATGATAAAAAGTATCATGGTATATTTTACAAAATATAATACATTAAGTCAAAACTAATGTAATTAGTTGTAGAAACATTAAAGAATTATTAGAAGTTCCTAGAATCAAGAGATGTAAGAAGAATAGTAGCTTACCTACCATTGAATAAATAGCATAAGGTGTTCACATGTTTTTCTTTCCATTTTCGTCTTCTTTTAGAAAATAAATAGAAAGATTGTTGTTACCTAAAAGCTCTCTTAAATCTCTTAAATTAGTTTTCGTTCACTTGTACCTTAAAAGTTTTTCTCTTTAAAATCTTAGAATGGGGAGAATTTTATTTTCAAAACGTAAAGAATGTATATCTTTTATGGCGTTAAAAATTAATCCATTGAGTTAGTAGTTCATTTAGTTTGACACAATATTGCAAAATGGTGAAATGTGAAATCGCTTATCCTATTATACAATTTCACATATTATATGACACATGTATAATAAACAATTTAGTTTTTAACAAGTTGAAGTTCGGAATGAATACGTCGAACAGTGTACCCGCTAGACAAACCGGTCGTCTTCTTCTCATGGTGCCATTTTCTTGCGCATTTTGGCGATCATTACTTTTAATACCGCGCATTACTCTTATTAAACCGTCGGCGTAGGTTGTTATTTAAGATATTCCCTTTGCGCTTCGTTTTTCTTGAATTATGCCTTGTATGAACTGGAGCGAATGATCTTAAACGTTTTTTTTTTTACATATTTTAGGGTTGTGAATTGGTGTTTGGTGGAAAAAATTACTACGAATAAAGTGAAAAAATAAAATTTGACACTTCAATTTCATTTATTTGTACAAATAACAGAAATAATTAGGATAATTTGGAACAGAAAAAGAAAAGAAGTAGTTATAAACAAATGCATTCAAACAGTATATTTTAAATTTCCATGTTCTTTAATTTTATTTTACCAGGTACATTAAATGCCCTTCCCTCATGAATAGAGACGATGAAATTCATTCGTACTTCTCACTTCTGAACGTAGAAATACGGTATGAGTGTGTTCAAAATTTTTTCACCATACAATTTTTTCTAATGAATGCAGGCCTGTGGGGGAAAGCGACGTAAAAACGTTCTCATTCAAGCGGCAGTCCACGGCGAGATCTTTTGTGTAACAGCTTGTTGTTTACGTAAAGATAGCAAACACAGATGCGGTTCGCTATTGTTTTGGAGTTCCATTTGAGTACTAAATCATTTTGAATTGTTTTACTATTTCTTTTTTTAGTTCGGTGATCGTACATGCTAGAGTCAGAGTATTCTAGGCGAACATGTCTCGTTGTCTAAAAATTGATGTCAGTAAAACTATTGCCCACAGCCAAAAAAAAAATTAAAATTAACTTTTATTATCGCTGCATTTTTTGCACAATTATTTAGCTGTTCAACTCAAAGGTAGACTGGCAAGAACGCTATTAAGTACTAAGTCCACTTCTTGTATAAATTACTGTGCATTAAAGCATGTAGAAATCCAAGTTTTCTTTATTTTCAGTTTATAAAACGAATTAAAGTATTAGAGAGTTCAGCAACTAGTTAGATTTTTTATTTCATTTCCGATTTTTTCGTTAACTTTTGTCTAAAGTGTTGTATTCAAAATTCTATACATAAATTACAAAAAAGGTCCTATCTTCTATCCTTTTTATTTATTCATGTATGTGGGGTATTGCTAATGGTAAAGCTTACGAATTATTAAAGCCAACTTTACCAAAATGCCTCCTAATGCATTCGGTTCGGTAATATGTTGAATGAACGAGAATTTTTAAAGTTAATTATTTAAATCCAAAAAAAAAAAGTTTTCAGAAATGTCACATCGATTTCAACGAAATTTATGAAAGTAATTTGTGCCACATTTACTTTTACAAAAAGTTGGATAACTTCTATATCGTTATTAAGCAACCTGTGAACGATAAGTGGTAGTTGTAATTGCACAATTATTGCTATAAAATAACTAATAAGTGTTATGTAAAACTTATATTTACGGCAATCATGCAGCTATTTAGCGACCGTCATTCAATCCACCTAACAGCAATTATTCTGCGATTTGTGCAATTTCTAATGATTCTAGAAATTACATAAGAATCTTGCCGAACAAAATTACAAATTAGGAACGTATTCTGGATAGCTCGGTTTTTTTTTTAAATCATAGCATGTAACACTGAAACATTTTTATAACAGAAAAAAAAATGGAAATCTTTACTCCCAGTTTGGGGTCGACAATCAAATACACAGATATATGAACGAAATAATAAAAATGTATTTATATCTCTTTAGTCTTTATTTAACGGTATTACATGGGAATGCACATAAACTGTCAAATACGTATTTACAATTTAAATCTCGTTTCTAATAAATAACAAATATTTACGTCTTTTACAACATCTGTTAATATCAGTTATTATTATATTCATGCGTTAGCAACAGCAATACTGCGTGTAACACTTGTACAATATATAAATAACGTTGAAATAATATATCTCTTCTATGCACTAAGGATAATTCACATTAATAACTATATTTACATAGAAAATTAAAATTACTTATGACGATAACAACTATGCATTTTCAGTGCTCAGTTATTCAATTAAAGCATTTTTATAAAATTGATTCTAGATCTCTGAATGCTACCACTGCTGTTAATTTTAAATTCAATTGTTATTTTAACAATACAATTTGGCGAATATTATGTTTACACTAGTTTTTACAATGGATCATCATTCGTTTATTGTCGTTTAAATTTTTTTTCTAATCAAAAAAATATAAAATATCTGTTCTATCTGTTGTACTTTTTTTATCAGAAAATATGTACGAGGCATTGATGATGTAGTAAAATAATAATTAATTACTATTCGAGAATATTTTAGTAATAGAAAGTACCCAAGTTAAATCGATAGAATTCAATAAATATTAAAAATGAATGAATGTCATTATCTACTAACAGTTAATTTTTTCATGTTTTATTTAAATAAGTTACATAAAAATATACAATCCCAAATAAGAGAATAAAAGTAAATCTGAAGTATACTTTATTTCGGAAAGCAATAATATGAAAAAACATTTCATAGATTTCAAATTCAATAAGTGCGACTATGTAATAGTAAAATTTAGCTAAAATAGAAAACGCAATGTACAAGAAGGCATCGTCAAAGCGAATGTAAACTGGCATCAGTATCACTTTCGACACCACCGAGGAGGAGGCTCGATTCGCACGGTACAGAATCTTGACGACTCGAGTCTTTAGTGGTATGCAAAACTTTGCCCGGGGGCAATAGTCACAGTTCTATAGGGGCTGAACCCTTCCATGTCACTCCAGCCCGCAATAAGTGGTAAAGTCGAAGCACGCACCATATACATAAACACTGGAAGAAAGTGGTCAATTTATATATACTATCTTTTTCGGTATATTTTGCCAAAAAACTATCTATCGCCTTATTTAAGTAGTAATATGAAGGACTACGATTTATTATTAGGTATACCTTATTCCTGCGCAAAGTGGAATAGACCTTTGGATTATGGCGATGTGTAAAACTTTAGTTTCGAAGCGATCAAAAATGACAGGCTAACAAGGTTTTAAATCTCACTTCTTTTTACATAAACTACGAAAATCTTGAAATGTTTATGATATTGAAAATATTTTGAAAATTTGCACTTATTTTAAATATTTTGAATGCGGTCCTAAGTATTAAAATATTATTAAAATATGCTTTATTAATCGGTCCCTAAATTGAAAATTAATGTTGTTAACATCATATAGTTTCAATTCATGTAAATGATTGTATACAAGCTGCAAAACAATCTGTTGCCCTGAATTATTTTAAAAATATTACTCACATTCAACAAAATTCTTGGTATTAAAAATGAAATCTCGGCTTTACACATGGCGTCGAATTGCTGAAAGGAAATTAATTTATTAATATTTTATTCGTACATGAAATTATGTCGGACACTGTATTATTGAATTTATCATTACCACCTCTTGGATACTGTGTTATCGAACTTCGTAGGTCGCTAAGGGTTTGTGGGGTTCAAGGGGAAAGGTGGAATTGAATGAGCCAAAGAATATGTTCTCACCTTGAACCTCTGATGTTAATGAGAATGAATTAGAACATTATTACAACAGTATAAAAATGTTGCAATCATTCAATGACAGAAAAGGCACTTAAAATATTTGTAGTAATTTTAAAGGATATTCCTGTTTATTTCTAAAAATCTTGCAGGTCACGACAGGAAATTACAGTTAAATGCAATTTTTTAATGTTTGAGTACCATTTATTGCCGAGTTTCAAGGGCAAGCAATTTATAATCGAGGCCATGTGTGTTCTGTGTCAGTTTAACATTTTATCATGACAGAAATTGATTTTTTGATAGATATCTGGACCTAGGATGAAGAGTTGTGTAGTATGCAAATATATGGCCCCTGAGAGTATTATTATTTTATTTATTTATCATTACAAAAATAAACTTTGTATGTTTTATACTAGTTCGAATTAAGTGAACAGAAATATTAATTTTCATCTAATGTCTTTCCAGATTTCTATCATCTAGTAAAGGCGAGTGTTATGTTTATAGTGTTAATATAAAAACGTTTTATATGTTGTTATAATGTGATTACACATATATACATACATATATATATATATATACATACACACACAACGTAAGTACATATAATCATATATCAAATCGTCATTAATAAATTCCCTTCAAGTATTCGAGACTTATACTAAGTAAAAGTGAGGATAGGCTTAAAATTTTGGAGCATTTTTTATTACAAATTCTTGCATTCTCAGGATTGGATCTCATTTGACACGATCGCACCTTGTTGGTACATGGGACACAAGAGGCACGAGCAATGTTGATTTAGCTTTTGGTAATGCTATTACCGATGTGGGTAAACACGAAATGTCAATGTTTGAACGCTGTCGGTAAAACGTTGTCTAATTGTGTTATCACGGAACATTGCTGTGTAAGAAGTTTCTTCAGGAATAATGTGTGTATGTTAATTTCGTTGAGATAATTAAGTTATAATGTAAATACAATTTAATAAAGAGTATTTTAATTACAATTTAGTAGTGTTATAGAGTGGTACCTACCACTAGAACTCTTAACAGCGTGATTAATAATTATATATATAAAATATGAAACGTCTTGACATCAATGCCATGTTTGTGTAAGTTTTTTACAAGGAAGAATACAAAAGACTGAATAAATGCTCTGTTATAAAATTAGTACTCGATATTTAAATAATGTAATATGTTAAATTTCGTGTTTATTTTAAAGGTAGAGATTTTTTTTATAATTAATAAATATTAATAATGATTTATGTTATCTTTATTACCTTGTTAACATGGTCTCTTAGAATATTAGAATAAACCATAGCCATTGCCTCCAAAGCCATAAACGTCATGCATCCAACAACCCATGGCACTAGAAATGCTACGTTCTCCTAAAATTAAAAGAATAATATGTAGTAAAATTATGTTACAATAGTCTATCGACAAAGGACACAGTCGGTTGACAATACGGTTTGAAAGTTGACATACATGATTGACATAAATTATACGTGTCATTATTATTTGTTAGGAATAAGTTACGGAAGGAATTAAGCATGACGCTCAATTCATAGTAGTTCATATCACCGCCTATAACAAAGGAGCCCTGCTTAAGAATTCACACAGCACATTTGTTGTGCAGTGATATCAATCTAGATGGTCGAGGCCAACAGAGATCTATCACCACCAGTAAGTAATATGATCATGACTATTTGATCCTCGGATAAAAATCGTAATCTCAAAATATATTGGGTCCAAGTAATTAATTAAAAACTGTGTGAAATCAAGTAAAAATTTTGCAAAACATAAAATTTCATCATATTTCTTAAGACATGATGGATGGAGGAAGAATATTAATATAATTTTGAATAAAAGGTAAGGGCAAAAATAAATTAAATTTTGCAAAGATATTAGGAAAAACAAGACTATATTATCAAAATCAATTAGATAAAAAAAAATGAAAACCCTATCGTATTAACTACAAATTATGTCAGGGATGAAAATAATATATAAATTGTTGTCTGACATTATGCATTCGGATTATATATTATTTGCAATAAGTAAATAAATGTATTACACTCAAGAATCACAATTGAGAACTCTCTGAATTTTAGTATAGTCTTTAATTTATTAACAAAACAAATGATTATGGTAGATAATAGATGCTACACTCCATTAAGCAGATCTAGCGTAAATTTTGGAAGCATGCCAAATTAAAATCATCAACATCACCAGGAATCACGATCTTCAACAGTGTATCAGCAATTAGGGAGAAGAAATGGTTCTCATAAAACGTGATTAACATATCAAGTCAAATTTTGAGCACGTTTAATTACTGTATAAAAACTTATTGTATATGTAACGTATAAGATACGTAAATAAACTTTAAAATTTTGTAATGACATATAAAGCTGTACTTACTTTATAAATACCGTAAAAGAGAAAAATACTTAAAAGTATCATTAACATTTGTGTTCCTATTATCGCGAAGTATGCTATCTGTACACCTGAAATGAAAATATTTTGTAACATTCCACTGAATCAATAAATATTTCTTAATAATGAAAGAAGTAGAGACAGCAATCGATAGGAGTTTTGCATTTATTTCCAAGGAAATCCGTTTCACCTCCGTGGGTAAGTATCAGGTGATGGGAGTTTTGTGTGCTTCACGACTGACACGATTATTATTTTCGACAGCGGTTTGACGAACGGGCCGCAACACGAGTCAATTAATTCTATTCCAGCGGAATTTCTTTTGGTCTTGAACAACGATTTAACATTGGAAGTGAACAATAAACGAATTTCCGTGAAATAAAACTTTGTTTCCCTTTTGTTTTGTTTGGACAGTTTAATCCCGTTAAATGGATCGTAAACTTGTGCGAGTTATGAAATATTCGTTGAATGTTTACCGTAATATACATCGTCTAATTCCTTGTATCTCTTTGCATTGACGCCGATTCTCCAACTGTATAGTAGCACCACTAATATTGATATATTCTGCAATAAAAAAATGTATTAATCATTCGTTTTAAAGTGCTTTGTAGATAGTTAATAATTGTTTTTGATACGAATTAATGAAATATTAAAAATAATCATGCGTTTTAATCGATTGCCATAAATAAAACAATTATAAATGTATTAAAAACAAAACATACGCAATTTAAAAAGAGATGAAAATACAAAATATGCCAGAAAACTAATATTGAAGAGCCGTTATTAAGTTCACGATCGACTCCGATTTTAAGAGAAAAAACATAAATATGTAAATTTCTACATAATGAAGTTTCAACTTTAGAGAGTAGACTTTTTGGTTTTACGTTATGACAAAGTATTGAAAAGTCGCTATCGTTTCTATGTAGCTTGGGCCTCTTTCTAACGGTCATAAGGTGTCCTGCTCGCCGCTCTTATCTTACTGGGATACTGTTAAGATTCCACAATTATCAGAAAAAATACATTGCCATAGCTCTTTACGGCCCCCTATTATATAGAATGGTATTCAAACAAAACCTAGTAAGAAATTTAAATTTATTTAGTACTATCGTCTAATTTCTGATTTCTGCTCAAAAGTATATTAAAATTATTTAGAACGTGTATAAAAGTTAGTTGGTATTAAAAATACAAAGCATTTCTCTACAAATTGTATAGAGAAAAATTTGCATTCTGTTTTTAAAAACGTAAAATATAAAAAATAGTAATTTGTTTTTAACATAAAGACGAAAACTTTAATGTGATGATCGAAAGCTTCAATAAACTTAAAAAAATGAGCTATTAGTTTTGAAAACAGAACTAATAGCAATAAACTCGAAATAGAGAAAGGTACTTAGAGATTGTAAGTGCCCCATCATATGAATTCACTGACTCACATTAGTAATATAATTTCAAGCGACATAAGTTGAAGTATATTCCTCAAAGTTATAAACTTAGCGCTTAAAGTGCTGGCTTTTACTACAATTTTGCTACAAGCTAGTGACATTTTGAACGGATTTGCACATTAGTAATAGCTTTCAAACGATAATTAGAGGCAAATAAGGAACAGGAGAAGTGCTCAGAAGAGAGACTAGGTGACATATCACGTGAATTTTCTCACTATGTAATAAATAAATAAAAGAAATTTCAAACAAAATAAAATGAGTAAAATATATCTAGGCGTCTTTATCGTTTATCGCACTATAAAGAAACCTCGAAAAAATCACCAAAACCTTGTAACGAGAAATCGCTAATGCAATTAAGAGATAATTTTCTCTTGCATTGTATTTGACGGCAACACTATTGCTGGTGAGCTGTTTCATTCTTTTATAATTCGTGTTAAAGGAAACAACCTTGCACCGATTGAAAGATTATTTTTTTTATGAAAATGAAAGACTTTGTATTATCATAATTTGAAAACAATAGATAAAGAAAATAATTTGATTTCACGTTCACAATCTTTGTACATGAAAATGAAGCAACAAATATAAAATAATTAAATAAATAAGTAACAAAAAATAATTAGAATCGAAAACATATGTAATTGCGTACCATTGTACTGTACTTAATTAGCTGGTTTTCAGTACTTTTGCAATGTGAATGTAACAGTTCTTAGACACGGCTAATATTTTTTCATTTCAATATTCTGTTTTCTATTAAAAAATTCGTGCTGCTTCCTAACGCTTGCGGTTTTACTGTGGGAGCTCTAGGCAGGATGTTTACACCGTACCATAGAGCGCTTTTCAATCCAAATATAGTCATATTCGCACTACTACAACACTAAAGTAGGCTATGATTTTATCTACCTAGACAATGCCGTTCGATTGAGTCCTATTATCTATAAGATTTCCAGTTAAAATAATTTTCTTCCGAATTAAATGTATATCTTACTAAAAACAATTGTAATATTCTATAAAATATGAATGATTTCTTATATTTAACTGAATAATAAACATCTAATAAAATTAAATCCTCTCTGCCGCCGTGGCGTTATGTCGTTTAACGCTTGCCTTGTATCACGGATGGACCGGCTTCGATTCAAGGGCCACATTAGTAGTGGTGCACGGATGCTTTCGGATCTGGCTGGCCAGATACTACCCTCAATGTCGATATGCCGCCATGACTGCGTTGCGAAACATCAACAATCGGCTCTCACATGAGCCAGAGTATTCTGGACGAACAACATATCGTTTTATTGTGTATTAAACTTTTGTTAAATTAAGGTTAACCTCGTATAGCTGATAGTAAGAATTACAGATTCTATCTCGTTTGTTTTATATATTTAATTCACGACTGCTTTACGATAACCATGAGTGCAGTAAATCACCCGAAATCGAATGGGAAATTTTATAGTAAAAATAAACGTGATTAGATTGCTTAAATTCGTTTTCAATCAATGATATATTTATATATTTTTACAAAAACATCTTTTAAACAATGTTTTCTTTTCCACTTTAAATTTTCTTCCAACAAAGCGTTCTTTGTATCAGTAAAATTTTAATGTAAAATCTTCACTTTGTTAACCAAACTTCAAGTTTCTAGTTTGTTAAAGTTACCTAAAAGTTTCAAAATTTTGGCGTGAATTGCCATCTCCACGTCGAGCTTTATTCCCTTCGTGGTTTTGAACTTTTCATGAAGTTTGCAATTTACAACTTAGCAGTGACTGCATTCACTTTACTTTAATTACACAAGCCCTGAAAATCATTCCATATTCATATTCGTAAGTGAACTGGAATTCAATGAACTTTTCTTTTCTATAAAACGTTGCAAAAAATTATTTTAGTAGTATTTAATGTTTGTATCCTTTATTATGTGCATGTTAAAATCTTTATATAAAAAAATATACCTTCAAAAAATAAAATACGTAAATAAATTTTTGACTTGTCTACCACTTTCTTTTTACCGAAATAATTGATGGTTTTTATATAGAAAATTATTACTGTATGGCATATTTGGGAAATAAACTCAAACATACAATGATGATAAGAAAATAATGTTATAGTCGTATTTTCTTCAACGCTGAAATATCAATATTGTATAATAATAATTAAAAAAAAATTGTTTGAACAGTGACTTCCTCTGTAACAGATAATAGTTTCATAATAGAAAAATAAATATTTCCCTCTCATGTTGTTACAATAAAGTTGAATTGTAAAATCGGTTGTTACTCTTTAAAAATAGGCTGCTCAATATTAATGCGCCAATAAATATGGTTAATGAACCAAAATGAAACTAACGTACGTCAAATTTAATTAAATTTAATATTAAATACGCGAGGTATTATCTTCGTTAACAATAGATTGTAAGGCGTTGTGGCTTCTAAAGTTAATTTTGAAATAATAATACGCCGATTGTTGGCTCAATTACAATGTTTGTAATGTTAAATTTTGGTAAGTAAAATATTATTATTTATTATCGCAAACATCTATAATAAATTTATAAGGAGGTAAATGAGATTGTGGGGCTTGAAACAGTGTGCATCAAAATGCCATTAGGTGCTGCATAGTTCGTTATAATGCAATGAAGACGGTCTATGTGCTTCGCAAAATAAACGCTAATAATAGGATCAAAAGATAACGAAATCGATGATTTAAATAACTTTTTTCCTTCCTTCAATAATCCGTATATTTCTTTTCAACGTACATGGAATAAGTAAAAAATTAAAACGTTAAATAAATCATAATTTAAAAATATTATTTATATATCCCAACTGCTTCATTATATTAATACTTAAGAATTATTTAGCAAATCGAATGATTGCTATGGAAAAGGGTGAGTTTAATTGAAAAAAAATATTAAGTTTAAATTAAATGAAATTATGGCCAAGCAAGTATTTTCTTATACAAAAGATTTCAATTATCCATCACGTTTATTTATCCATATACAATATAATACTACTACGTCAATTGTTCATGTAATCAATCTTATTCAGAACTCTTATCTCATACATAAATATCAGTAATATTTAGCGTGAAATGTGGAGGTTACAAATAAAGACCATTCAATCAATGCCTTACATTTGTTTCAAATATAAAATAGTTTTCGCATTTAGGTATTGTGTATAATTAACTTTTTTGGTTTGTAAAAACGTTATTAAAAACATACGATTTGATTAATGGAAAACCTGTTAAATATGTTTGATTATTTTTTATATTAAACTCTTACGTGAAATATAATGTAATGTAATTCATTAAATACTTTTCGAGTCAATGTTGGTGAATTAAAATTGTAATAAAAAAGAAATTTGGTTATTTTATGGAAAAGAAATACTCGCGGCGAGTCTCTTTTACCTGAGATCGCCTTGATATGAACCAACGGTAATACATTAAGTAGTAGAGTTCAAACATTACTATTCCAAATTGAAATAGTCTGTAGATAGTAAATTTATCACGTAATGTCTCAAACCGACAAGCTTAATATGGTGCTATGTAAACATCTTAAGTAATAACTTATTGTTATAGACATACATATTGTTTACCACTAGTTGAACTTCCCTTTTTGTCGTTTTGTGTAGTTACAAAACAAAAATGACTTAACGCCTTGGTTTCCAATTTATTTAAAAAAAAATAACTCAATTCAACGATGTGATGTGTGTATATAAAGCCGGAGGATTAGTATTTCATCGTTTATATTTGTTCGTTGGTATTTAAAATCGATTCTAAACGCTTAAAAATGGCAACTTGATAAATGAAAACATTCAAGGGCGAGCCAAGTGCATAACAAAAATTTATCGTGAAATGTAGCCAAGAGATTAATGAAGCATTTTGAAAAAGGAATTAATTTATTTTTATACGTACCAATGTGTATAAAGCACTTGCGTATGCGGCATGTTTCACATGTAAAGTTCGACAACACGATAGAGATGCGTCTTGTTCGTGAGCCGTCCAAGCTTTCATCTATCGAATTAGAAATGAAATCACAACACAAGAAAAACGATGAAAAATGTATTCTTTTTTTTAATTAATTTCTTATAAATAAAAAGTTTTTTCATATCTTTGTTATTAATACAGTATTTTTATTCTTCAATAACAAGTTCTAGATTTTAACTCTAAATGCTTTTAAAACTTTCAAATAATTATTACTATTACATAAAATTACTAATAAATTTAAATATGATAAATAAGGAACAAATAAAAAACGTTACGAAAACTGGAGTGTACATTAAAAAACATCTTTATTGTTGTTATTACTTGTGATAACAGTTAAGAACAAAAATTTTATTTGCTTACATTCAAAACTAATTCGTTGCTAATGTTTTAAAATGTACCTTAGTGACTACGGCTTTCTCTTGATAAAATTATATTACAAGCGATCGCTCCATCACATAACATTTGTTTACTTTCGGGGCGTAAGCTGTATGCTCGACGACACGTCCGTCCCAAGGCGGAGTCGCGCGCTCACTGGCTGTCACGAAGCTTTAATAATAACATCGCGTAGTGCGAACTTCGATTCTACTTCAAGTATAGATATTGAATATAATATTTATTATACTGTTCTGAGTTTTGAATAAAATATTTATGTTATAGACTGATAACTGTCTATAATATAGTTACATAGGTGTAATATGCTGTATTCATAATTTAATGTAAAAGCGGATATCAGAATAGTTAAGTTCATGACTTATCCTATTCTCACATACAACCATAAATATTTAAATAAATTATTGAAATATTCTTATCGAACAAGGGAGAATCAGAGATTTATTTTCTGTTTTTTTATCGTGTCTTCTTCACAATATTATCCTTTTTAACCTTTTGTATTCACATAACGGTCAATTAATGAACAATTCGTTTTGATCGTGCTATTAAAAAACTAATACAACTACAATTCAAGACGACAAGGAGATTAGATGCAACGAAATCGATTGAAGCTAAAAGCGCAAGCTGAGCCGTTTTCAGAGAGAATGAATAATACACTAAAAAATATAAAATTCCGTTTCATTTTACTTTTTGAATAATGACCGGTGATTCATTATTACTTAGTTCATTGCGTAAATAATTTCAGATAAGTGGGACAAAGGCAGCCGGTGTCTACGTGACAAATCTCCTTAGTTTAATTAACAGATGCGATGCGGAGCTCTTTATAACTTTAATTAGAATTAACGGTGATGTTAAAGCAGTTAATTTTGCTTACGATGGTATTTTTCTAAGAAAACGCAAAGCTTGTTTATACTTAGTTTATCGAATGAGCTACTTACTTGGGATATATCTTATAAAATAATGTAAGAATGAATCATAGAGTTCCGGTCGGGAGTTTAGGACGAATATGGGCCGTGTGATGGTAAGCGTTTACCGGTCTATGGATTTCTTTAAATATCAGAGGCATCATGAACTCGTTGCCAACTTTAAATAATTGATATTTTATATTTTTTATATGTGTAACTTATTACATATCCTTCTTTTCTCGCCCCGAAGTTGCAGGGCTACATTTCAAGTTTTTTATACCGTTTAACAAATCATCATAAAAATTGTACCTATACGAGTTAAATTTGCGTTAAATATTATACATATGAACAATTAATTCCTTATATTCACATTGTTATCATATGTCAGAACGAGAATATTATTCCGTTACTTTTATTGTGTTCTGTATTGAAGGGCACTATAGTTAGTGAATTGACTACACTACACTACTGGCTTGGCGTAAATACGGTTTTAAGAAATATTCTTATTTATAAGTCAGAAAGCACAGCTTTAAAGCGTATTTCCTGCAAACAATTTTATATGCGATTAAAAAGTGAAGATCGTACTATTTTTACCGACATTTTGTAATAAAAATGTCGAGGTGACGGTGAAAAGGTGTTTTAATAATGAACGCTTTCTTTGAGAAATAATTAAGAAAACATAATATTAAATGTGCGCTTTATTATAATGTTGTGTCTCGTACTTCACGTTTACAAATTGGAACAAAAGTATCATGTTACACGTCTAATGGGAATGAACAATAAGCCTGAATAAAACGACTATAAGCTTAGAAATTTTGTAATCAATAATTTCAATATGGAATAATTTGAAAGAATAATTTGTATCCTTGTACTGGAAGTTATCTAGTATTTATTTTAACATATTATAACTTATGTGGAGAAAATTATTGGGATGAATCTAATGAGGTTTGAAATTTTATTTTTCGTGATGTTTTTCATAGGAAATGGGTTAACGTATGACCTTAATTTCATTTGATGTTAAGTGACAATGATGCCGTAGATAGTGAAGGGTCCTCGCCTAAAATGCTCGAGCTATGTTATGGTGGCAGGTTGGCATTGAGAATGGCAGCTACCTTGGCGGGTTCAAAGAAATCCATCTATAATCAAAACTCCACTACTCATATAGCCCAGTTAATGAACCCGGCAACTTCATGTTACAAGGCAAGCAACCATTGCGCCACGGAGGCTTTTAAAGTATTGTGTAAAAATATTACATAGGGATATACTCTTAACGATAGAGATGCCTTAATGTCAAGGCCATATCCTGCTTAATTTGACAGTTATTTAAATAAATAAAAATGTTAAGGGTGACGGCTTCCTTAACTTTAATTGCGGTCTTATTTTATCTGAATCTTAATAAACTAAACGGCGTAGCAGTGCTACAAAACATCTACGAACATAGAATCTAATAGTAGATTTCCTTCGACATTTGTGTTAAAATTATAATATTCAAAAATCCAAGTTTTTTCTCATTATACAAAGGGTAATAGTTTTAAGGTGTTCATTAATTTTAGAAGTAAGCTCCTTCAGTATTATGAATATGTTTTAAACTTTTTATTTTTATTTTAATAAATGTATTTCGTAATATATATAACCACACACGTAATCAATTTAGAGGTGATATGACTATGTTTAGTGGAATAAGTATATTTATCATTTGTACGTATACAACTTCATTCTTTCTTTAAGTAGCTAAGCGGTTAAGTTATAATAAGTTTACGTTTTCTTTCCTAAGCGGTAATGTAAGTGACCACTTTATTTGATAAAGAAAAAGTTTAAATTCGGATAAGTTTTCACTTATAAGCAAAAAGTATTTAGAGTTTTAAATATCCAAATTACGCGTGAAAATATGCTTAACATATTCGCTTAAAGAGAAAGGAATAAGCCTTCAAATTCTTTTTATACCTGTTCATTTGTTTTCCCGGTACTCAGTTATTACGTTGCGTTGTTGAAGTTAATAACCCTCGACCCCGAGGGAAAATCAGACGTGATGTAATCTATATTTTTCTCTTTTATAATGTACAGGAATTTGTTAGGGTTGATATAAGTCCATTATATAAAATAGGTTTCGTTTTATCTTCAATTATTAATATGGCACTTGTATATTTTGACATTCAGGATTGTAAAAATTTGTTAAAAAAAAAGTAAGTATATTAAAAATTTTGTTTTCTTAAGTATATTGGAATGGAATTTCACAGTACAATAACAAACAAAAGAAAATTTTTTAAAAGTTCATAGTATGTTGTATAAAATTAATTATAGATTTTTCCAAGATTTATTTTGCAAATAATAATCACTGTTATAACGTGATATAATAATAAAGAATTGTGTATAACGACTGTACACATATATTAAGTGATTTTTTGTCTACTGGTGTATTTGTGAAAAACGTTAAGTTTTATGCAGCTTTTGACATTTGGTGCTGCAATTTTACGAAAAATAAATGAACATATGTCATTAATTGTTACACTCCTGCGAAACTTTCCATTATGTAATAATATAAAACTGGTAGTTTTGCTATGTTTTATACGTATGGTACCTAAAAAATATTCGTAGATTCTAATACAAGAAATATATTATTAGCCATTTATGTAAGATCATGTCCCCCGACTTTGTTGTGCTTAGAGTTAATTAAAATATATAACAGTTTGAGATCAACAGCATCCCAAAAAAAGATATTAAAATATTTATATGTTTAGATTTAGCTTTAACCTAAGAATTTATAAAAAAACATTAAAATGACTGAACCGTATAATGTAGTAAACACATATTATAATTCATTATATCTTACTGTCCGTATATTCTGTAAAAAAATTTTTTATGTACGTACACGGGGTACGGGTTTAAGAAAGCGGACAGTAAAACTTTACTAAAGGAAGACGGTACGGAAATAATAACATTTACAATTCAGATGGCGGTCTGGTTGGTCCGCCATTTCATTATGGACCCAAGTTTAGTCTGACAAAAAGAGGTCAAATGGAAATTGGACCTCGAACAATTTGTAGTTTGTCTTTAATCCATCTCAAGAACCTCAAAGCCAGGGTAAAGGTAATAATTCTCCTCTTCCAACGGGATTAGAAGTTACGTAGCAGTTATTACATAAAATTATTTTTTTCAAAATAACATTTTGAGGAAAAGATAATTGGATTGTTAACATCAGTATCATAAAAAGAACATATGCGTAGTTATAGGATTCTAGTCCAAGTGTTTTCTTTGTTTAAAAATGACTACTACGTTATTAACTAAAAGGTAAGGGCCTTAAAAAGCTCGCTTGACCTTTTGAGATATAACACGTAAGTGTTCTTAATTAATAATACTACTTACCATATCATACAGTTAAGAAAAAAGTAATCGATTATTACATCAATTTCTTTAGTACAGTACACAAGTGATCAGGGCGGACTATTCTGATATTTTAAACAATTTTTGGTATTAGGTCTTCTATTTCTTTTTTTTTGTAACGTTTAGGTTTTTATTGTTTAATTCCATACGGAATGAGTACCTAGGCAGGTCGAAAGTGAAAAATGGTTAGCACTTAAAATCGCTACAACTATTTCACAACTGTAAGGGTCGCACTGAGCCAACAAGCAATTTATCAATGTCTCACGTTATCTGACTTAGCTACGCATCGGTGACATCGTTATGACTTACGCTCGAAAATATAATATTACCGTCGATCGACTGCTGTGAGTTATGCGATGATATCACATTGGCCCAAAGTGTAATAAAAAGTTAGGGAATTTAATATTGAACGGCCCGCGCCACGAATAGTTTCGCGTAAAAACACGCGTGAAGCAACAACAAGATTTTGGAGGCCATGATCTTTTTAGATGACGACATAAATATAATAATACTTTAACGGCAAATTGATTTTATGTATCGTTATGAATTTTTTTTATTTCTTGAAATTATTAAATGATCGACAATTTCACTTGATATTTGTATAGATTTCTGTATAGAAAACATTGTATTGAAATGTAGTATTCAATGATGTAAGCATATCGGTATACCTATAACCGGGCTCCGGTATAATATGTAATTTTATGGTAGAAATACTGCGCATTTCTTGTTATGTATGTCTTTAAATTCGATCGAGAATTTCAATGCGTATTAAGAAGATATTTTGCAAATATAGATTGGAATATGATATTTCAGTGTAAAACAAAATTATAACAGCAACGAAGCACAGTTATATAAAAGTCGACGTTAAAAAAGTGGACATTAGCTGGTGGAACGTTCCATTTATGTAATCAACATAAAATGTGGCGGCAAGTCGGAGTCGGAGATTAAATTATATCCCACATTTTTCATTTTTAAAAAATTGTTATGGCGGGAATGTTGAATGACCTTAACTGCCTCGAAGGCGCCCTGGTATAGCGCTTGCTTTGTAGTGTTTAGATGTTGGTAATGTTTTTAGAATCCGCCTGGCTATCATTAGTCTACTGTCATAACAACATTACAGTCATAAATGTGAGAGGCAGAAGTGTTCTGGGCGAGCACGTTTCACCATTTGCGGCGTTATTGCCATTTAACATCGTCTGATATTGGGCTCTAGCGTAGCGTCGCAGATAAAAAAGAAATATTTTTAACTTTGTCATGAAATACTTTATAAATAATAATAGTTTCTTTAAATTAGTAGAATTTCACAGAATTCCCTGCAGTAAACATAATTCCCAAAAAGAATTTACAAAAAAGTAAATAATGTTTTTTTTTATTTATTGTCATTACCATCCTCATTAAGTTTCAACAAAAAAATATATGACTAATAATAAACTTAAATAATAAAAATTGCAATACCGCTTCAGAATTTCGTTTAGTTTTAGACAAATTGTGGAGTTTATGTGAAAATGTTTTCTCACTAAGTAGTAACCCTTACAAATATCTTGCAACGTTGATAAATGTCCGAGAAGCTGACTTTCGGAAGATAACAAATCCCTTAGCTGTAACACTTGTGTTAGTGAGTTTATTTCAGTGAAATAAAGAAGTTCGAAGGACACGAGTATTTATTATAATGCTAGCGGCAGGTTTTTTAAAATTTTGTTTATGACTGTTCGTGTAACGGAAGGGTCAGAAAGGAGAAAAATGTGTACACTGACATGCTGAAAATGTTTTGTAATCTGTAATAAACGGTGAAGGTGAGTTGTAAATGGCATTTTCTGACCTCGTATATTAAGGGCAGTACAAGGAAACAAATATTGAATATTTTCTCTGTCTAAATACTAATTACTATAATGTCGTATACATAAATAAAAGATTTCATTTCGATTTTTGCCTTAAAAACAAATGTTTATAAACGTTGTTTCGTTACATAAATATTTTTAATCTGAACTTAATAACTTCTAGCCGTCTATTCCTAAACTCCAGTAAGCTGCCGCTATGATATGTAACAAATAAAATGTGCTAGAAATAAGAATGGCTTCTCCGTTGTCTGACACAATCTTGGCAGCAACTAGCACGGTTCTGAAATTAAATTTCGTTTCAGTTTGAAATAAAATTCTTTTAAAGAGCTGCAATACAATGGCTTAAATTTTAATGTAAATAAAGAAAAAATACTCGGAAAAACAAGAATCGACCCTACGATGGATACGTTGTAAGAAGAGTAAAAAATATTTGCAAAACGAATTAATTGATTTATTTGCAACTGGCAAGAATGCAAGTAAAATAAAAATAAAATAGTATAATAAATGTAAAATAAGAAACAAAATAAAGTACTCGTCCAGGAACGGTTAATTTTTTTTAATAATTTATGCCTACATGCTGTAACATGGTTTCGGAATTATTTCACGGTATTTTTATTAATTTAGACTTAAAATGAGGTGGCGCCTTCCAATAAGAGGTCTTGTGTCTGAGCACTGTACATTAGATGATGAAGAGTGCTCACCCACAGCAATCTTGTTCTCACACATACGATATATCTTTGACAATCAGAACACAATGGTGTTGTTATGGTGGCAGATTGTCATGGGGATTGGGTGAGAGTTGGTCAAGTACGTTCGAAAAATTCTACACAATCTAAACTTCACAATTCTTCTTGTTTCAAAATCGGACCGTACATCTTAGTGTTACGAGCAAGCGGCTTAGCTTCTTCGTCACGGAGGAAGTTAAAACAATGTTTTCGGACGGATATTTCATTATATTTGATATTTCTAATTCAGCTAGTCATATAATATTAAACAAAGAAAACTTCAGTACTAAAAATCACAAGTTACATGCATCCAGACAGAACAATGAGTCTCAAGAAAATATGCGACCGACTTGCTATTTTCAAGATCGTGATAAGATTTCTCTTTTTATTCTCGGTTATCATTTTTCTTTAGACATTGACTTAATTTTATTTAAGAAAAAGATAAAATAATTTCACCATATTCTTTGTTAAAAAGGAAATTTCGAGTTACTTTTTCTCACTGTCTTATTTTTCTGACATTTTAAATTTATTCTTTCTCGTTATAAAGTTTTCTATCTCGACAAACCTTTAAAGACAACTTGTGAATTTATGTCTAACAGGGATTCGTAATTTTAAAAAATTACTGTTTCAAAATAACTGCGAAGGTCTCTAATATGAGTGATTCTAAGTCATCACCGCTGTAGGACCAAATAGTTGTTTTTACATTAATGTAAACCAGTTTTTATCGGTTGGTGTAGTTAGTGAATTTACTGGAGTGATGAGATGTTCGCAATATTATATGGCATTAAATATAATTTTCATTTTAGATATTATGAGATATCTGAAGACGAACAAAGCAAAGTTTTATATGATTGAGGATAATCAATTGATAAATAATCATTATTCGATAAGGAAAGTTGCGTTCTTATGTAGCTTTCATTTAGATATTCTCAGGAAAAATATTAAATTTAGCTTTTGAAATACGAGCACGTCCATTATAACAAAAGAAATAAAAAATTTCATGAGCAAATACAGAGTTTAATGAAAGCGTTAAATCTATAAATGAAGTATGATTTGTTTTCAGCTATTGTATCCAGTACGGAAATGGGCACTTTTTAAAAGTAGTGTACCAGATTGCTAACTGTGGTTAGATAAGGTAAAACCGGTGTACAAGATTGCTAACTGTGGTTAGACAAGATAAAACTGGTGTAACAGATTGCTAACTGTGGTTATACATGGTAAAACTCGTATACCAGATTGCTAAATGTGGTTAGACAAGGTAAAACTCGTGTACCAGATTGCTGTGATTAGACAAGGTAAAACTGGTGCAACAGATTGTTAACTGTAGTTAAACAAGGTAAAACTGGTATAACAGATTGCCACCTGTGGTTTATACAAAGTGAAAATCAATTGCCTCGGTGGCATAGTGGTTTACCGATTGTCTCGTAACACGGATATCTCGGATTGGGTTCCGAGGCGACATAAATAGTGCGGATTGAATGATGGTAAAGTTCTTTCGAAACCGTCTGGCTAGATACCGCATTGAATATCTATTTACCGCCATAACAGTATTGATGTATTACTGCATTTATACATATGATAGAGTATTCTGGCCGAGCATATTTCACCATCTACGGCCTCATTGTCATTCAACGTTATATATGAGTATGTGTATTGAGGTCAAGTGTTAGTCTATTGCCGATGTAGAAATATAAACAAAAGTTTAGTGAACAATAAAAAAAATATATGGAATCAAAATCCTTTAAAAACCTCGACACGATTTCAATCAAAGCGGTATAACGAAATTTTCTAAAACGTGACTGAATAGTGAGATACGTACTATAGTACATCTTAAATATTTTTAAAGCAACAATTTTGGATAGGGTTAAGTTTATTTTTTAATCTACAGTTCTTTCTTACTGCAGGCCCATTCTTTTTCGTGAGGAAATACTATAAAAAAATACCTCATTGCTGCGGGGACAACGAGGGGGATATACCGGACTCTTACCGGTTAAAACCCCTCAGTGTTTCTCACTAATCTTTTGGTTAAAACTGCGGAACGCTTTCGCACACTAACGTAGTTCCAACTACATTGGCTTATTGCAGGCCCTACGTCGATTGTTTAGGCAGCGATTTCAAATGCGGGTACGTTGTTCAAGATGTTTATGTTATATTGAAATGTGCGTATTATGTGATAAGGCGAAAAACACAGTATGGAGTAGTGCGATATTCTGCAAAGCATTGCTATATTATAATTAGGACGAATAACATACATCCTACTAATTATATAAATACGTAATCTATGTATTTTTGGTGTTATTTTCTTCGGTGTTATTTCACAACAATTTGAAAATACACTTGTGAAAATATATGAGAAGAAAATACGTAATTTGAAAGATATTATCTGATGAAGCTGTTGTAAGGGTGAAGTGTTATTTATAATACAATTAAAAAAAGAAGTTAAGTGTGCATAAAAGTTGTTCGTTTGATACAAAAGAAGTATCAGACACTACGACCTCATAAATCCATCGTATTTTTAATACATGCAGAAGATGAATTAGATGACGCCACCGATTAAATAACTCAAGGTAATATATATACGAGTTAGTTTTAATTTGTGCTTAGTCTCCGACGGTAGACGCTTAATATATATAGTTTTAAATATACATAGCCTCTATTCATTAAACAAGAAGATTCATCGTGTCTCGTCGGGAAGTGCGTTTACGTAACTTTTGGGGACAATCTGCTCCATAGCCACATCATCAATCAATTACAAACTTTCGGCACATTATTTGAAATTTCATACGATTAAAAATTATTAAACCAACTATATGTTGATATTGTTTTTGGCAAATGTACTATTTACGGCTACCGTTGTTTGGGTTAAAAGAATCGTGTATTTAATTAAATAAAAAAAGAGCAAGCCTACATGAAAAATTACAATTGTATGAGTGATTCAGAAACTATTTTTTTTATTTCCACAAACGTTTGTGTTTCGCCGTGGCTAATCGTCGTGTAAACTCCAGAAAGCGTAAGCAATTTTCCTTTATCCGTCTGCCATTTTATTTTTTCTGTATGACAGCAGGAATAAAACGTTTAATGCTCATAAAGCCATATGACGTCCCAGCAGACAATGAAATTATAAGCGATCCCCGTTTCAACGTCAAGCGACGTAATACAATGTATCAAACTACAATACGAATGTATTACTGGCGTAAAAGCTTTTTTAATTGTAATCTATATAAAAAAAGGAAAAGGAATTTTTTGTTCGGCCATCATAGTAAAACTGTTGAATGTATTTTGTACTGCATTATATTTTATTGTATCATATGACGGATCAGACTTTGACAGTTCGATGTCGAATCGTATGTAGAGAGTTATAGACATTTTTGAAATAAGATATATCCTTTTCCAATTCCTTTAAATTTTTATTTATTGTTGTGTAATTGAGTAGAAGCTAGTGTAATATAACGTTAAAGTGTACCCGGGTGATAGAAGTTGATGAATTTTTATTTTAGGTTCTTCTATTTTAAGATGAATATTAGAAACTTTATTTTTTTTATCAAATTTGGAAGATTTCTTTTATGACCTCTGTTCCTTAGTAATTCTATAGTTGTTCCACAATTGACCAATATCTTCATCGCACAGTAAAAATTATTCGGCGATTTTTCTGCAATGTTAGGAACTGTTATTGTTTATCGCTACTTTCCCGGATACATTTATCACTAACAAGGAAAGCTCGGTGAGAAAATTGATGTTCACTGCGAAGGTTCCCCGCAGAACATTTCCTTAACAAGGTTCCTATATACGCGTACGTACGTATAATTGTGTCATTAAAAAATTGATTTTATGATGTTACGAAAACACAATGAATATGAAAATTACTATAAATTATCAATTAGTGAATCAATTCCATTGTAGACGAAACGAAACTTCTAGCAAAAACTATTTTTTAATCAGCAATGGTTAAAAAATATTCAATTTAAATTTTACCTGACGTTAAGTGAATATGGCCGTAGGTGGTTCAGCGTGTTTACTCAGAATACTTCTGGCGCTCACATGTGTGACTGCCGAAACACTTCGATGCTGTTAGGGCCGCAGAATAATGTTAATGGTGGAAGCAGCTAATCAGGAAGATTTGTAAAAAACCGTACTATCATCAAAATTCCTATACTGATGTAAGTGGCCCAGAAATACCAGTCAGGGTCAATGTTTTAAAAGGCAAGCGGTATACCACTATCGAACGAATCCAGCTCGCTTAGTTGAAATATTGGAAGGAAATTTTAGCAACAGCGAATGCAATTTTAGCGAGTACTTAATGAAAGTCACATGTCCAATGTGAGAGGTGTGTTTTTAAAAACATATTACACCGAGCATTCACCGACAAGAGATTCGTAACCAACAAAAAGTTATACATAGTACCGTGAGTTATTCGATCGGTAGCGTCATCTGTGCCACACAAGAAATGACTTCAATACCTTAACTAAATATATATCCGAGCATGTCATTTTCTTTTAATACTTACGGTTCGTAATCTTTAAGGCAGGTAGGAATTACCGCAATTTTTAATAATGATTAAAAAAATTCTCATGCAATATTTAAGTAAGTTATTGAAATACTTTTAGTTGAAAATCGGGATGAAATTGTCGTAAATGCGTAGCAGTTTTAACAATAAAATAATTAAATTTTGTTACATAAGTTATAGAGTTACATAAAGTATGTCACATTTAATAAAAAAAACCTTACGACGATCTTTGTTTACAAGTTTCTTTATGGGAATTGTTAACTTCGAACCTTTCAAGAGAAATAGAAAACATGCAATAAAAATCCTAGTTACGCTTCGATTACTTACGTAATGAATACAGTTTATCTGAGCGGTTTGAACCTATCGAGAAATTTTACGCGGACCGCGTTCGTAGATGACGGAGATTTGAAATTTCTTCTTATTTCACTTAATGGCTTCTCTTGAAAAGATTGATCATGTCAGACAAACTTTGTTTACGATGTGAAAATTGGATAGAATTACAAAGTAATGTATTCATATTATAGATCTAAAACAAATATTCATTTAACGAATTTTTTTGTAAACACATTTTTTATTTCTCGTCAGTCTCAAACAAAATTATACCCGTAAAACCTAGCTTTTGGTTATGTATCTAACATTCAGGTTAGTCCATTACTGATAACAAAAAAATTCATCAATGGGTTATATTGGCCAGTGTAGTGTTTAGAAAAAAAAAATAAAAAAAAATAGAGTTTTACATAAGAAACTTTTCAACTTTCAACATACATATTATAGTTATTTTTATAACATTGAAATTAATATAATCATTTGAACTCTATGATTTGTGTACCTTTCATAACTAGTACTTTTTAAACAAACTATTTGAAATTATATTCCAGTTGAGGTTTGCTTAATTATAAAACTCGTTGGGGCGAATTAATTGCTCTTAGGAACCAGCTACTGTGGCTTCTCAACTTTATAAATAAATAAAAATAATATTTTTCCGTAAGAAAATTGCGTATGCGGAGGCGAATTAAAAAAAGACGCTTGAGACTTAAAAGCTCGTATACGTAGTCCTAGCTTTCAGTTGAGTCTTAAAGGTAATTTTAAAAAGGCATACATCATTTTAGAAATAAAGTTTTGATGAGTTTAATCAGTAAGATCCAAACTAGAAATGAGTTGAAAGTATTAGCAATAAAACATTGTGAATTTAAATTTATCTATTCCTAAACATCGATACTTGTCGTATCTGACCAATTAATAAACAGTATAAAGTAGAAATTTGTTGAAGGGTAGTGCATGTTATCGTGTAATAAAGAAGTCTGTCGTCCCAGACTTTTAAAAAAGTTTAGAAAAATTTCATTAAACTGTTTACAAATGTCTCGTGGCACATATTTGTTAACTTATACATGACTACGTTGCTTTTTAAAACGATTTAATGAAGCTTTAAAGGGGATGTAAATAATAGCTTAAGTTAATAATTCAAACGTAATTAATTAATTTATTATGGAACGTACACGGAGACCGTAAATAGCACATAAATACATTTTGTGGTAAATATATGCTGCAATAGAATACAATACTAGAATATTTTATTTTAATAACAATAAAGTATTTTATTGTAATAACAATAAAATATTCTTTCCAATCGTCTTTTTTATCTAATTTTACTCATTTTTCATTCGCTTGAATATCACAATATTGTAGAAAATATGAATAATCTAGAATTCTTCATAAATACTTTAAGTCTCTTTAGTGCAATGGTCTACCCCTGGCCTTTTAATACGGAGATCTTAGGTTATGTTCCGGGCGTTGTAAGTAGTGTGATTTGGATTGTCGTAGAGTAGTTTATTAAAAACTCGACTCGCTATCACCCTCAATGATATGTTGCCGCCTTAACAGCATTGCTGTGTTCTTTCAGTATTAATTTTGTGTGCAATAGTACTTTTAGAAGTCGTTGTCGTGTACGGTAAGCCCAAATACTTAGTGCATATCGTAAAACGTGATAACAATTATATGATATTTATCACTCTTTACTTTTGTTGTGGATTTAAGCCATAGTTCCAATTGAGATTAATTGTTTAGTTCACATCATTGCTTCAATATAGTAACCGAGCATTTCGGCTTGTATGACAGTATTGATTGATTGATTCTCTTAGTCATATATTGAGATTTAAAAAATATCTGCATTACATTTCGTTCAATTTCAATTTGTATTAGGTTTAAGTTATTGCACACTCGTGAGGCTATGTAAGAGTATTTGTTCCGTAAAAGATTATTACATTACAACCACACGTGACCCTCTCATGTTGACTAATTATCAACCCTTTTCATCGTAAATCTCTTTAAATAGTTTAACCTACAATCTTAATGCTTGTTAGCGACTGGAATACCAGGCGAGTGAAATACGGCTTTAGGTATCTCAAATGTTTGTTAATATATGTATCGCCATTAAATTTTCAGGGAAAAGAAAAAATATTTACAATTTTGTGTACATTATCTATAATATTTTTCAATAAAAATATATTATGTTTAATGTAAGAAACTTTTATTATTACATCCTTATTTGTAATTGTAACAATAATAAATAACGTAATTAATTTTAATGTGTTATGTCTTTTCTGCAATTAGTTAGGCCTAGTTTAGTTATATCAGTAAAAGATCACACCTTCACGAAATGGCATCATAACATAATTGACTTAGCACTGTTTATTTCTTCCTTTACTTTTCCATTATCATACACATTTAATCGTGATAAATTTATGTGTGCGATTGGAATAATAAAAAGTGTATAAAATTATGAAACCAATTTTTTTATCGCTTTCAGACTAACGCTTGTTATCGATTCCATCTGATGTTAAGCAATGAGGCATTAGATGGTGAAGGGGGTTCGCCCAGAATACTTTTGTATTCTCATATTACTACCGGAACACCAAAATATTGCAATCTTGTTATAACGGCTGATTAACGTTGAATGTGGCAAAAAACCAGGCGGGTTCGAAAAACCCTACCACCATTCAGTCTCCATCACATCTGTGGCCCGGGAATCAAATCCGTGATCTCCGCATTACGATGAAAGCAGTAAACCATTGCGCTGAAGTGGCCCTCAAAAATATATTTTAATTCAAGTCATAATTCAATATTCGACTTGCAAATTCGACATTTCGGTATAACGTCAGTTTGATTCGAAAGGTGTTGCATATTTATTAGGGATCGTTGTATCTGCGAACGGGAATGCCATTATTAGCATATTGAAATTACATGTGTGACCACAAAGGTTAATTGTACAAAACCCTTTTGCTTGACAAATATATGGGAATTGTTCAAACCGCAAGCGTAAACCGCTTATTAGGTCGTCGATTCGAAATTTAAACGAGAAACTCTCATTAAAATAATAGTTTTTTTTTTATTAAAATTTAAATTTTTTTTTTACTTCTCACTTTATTCAAGATACAAAATAATATGCCTTTAACTAAGGCTTATCATCATGTTACGTGTTACATATACTATGTAGAAAAATAATTAAGATAGAAGTATCTATAATTATTGCGCGATCCGTTTGTAACACTTAACTTCTATATATACAATGCCCCTACGTAAAATGAAAGGGGTTTTTCCATACGTCAAACTGATTTAATTGTTATACACAAAAAATAATTCTGCGGTAATATAAATTTAAGTTAAATATTTTTTATTGTATCATTTTATCTATCAATAACTTTTCTTTTTGCTTTCTCAGACCTCATTAAAATAATAAATTCAAACTTACAATTTGATTGCTGTACAAAACTAAGTAAATTACGGTTTGTCTCTCGACTATAATTTTTTTAAGTTTATTTGGATTTCCTAGTGTTTTAAATGTCTGCTGACTGAACTTGTGAGCTAAAAAACCCGTACCCTTGGCTAAAAAATACATTAAAATGTGGCGGGTGATGCAAAAAATGGCGCATTATCATAGTTATTACTTCTGTATGTATATATATACAAATGCATATATTTAAAAAAAATCAACTTGTGATTTTTTTTGAAAAGAATTGCAATTTGCAAGTGAATGGTCGGTAATGGAGTAAGCGAATTACGTTATGATAAGAGATTAACGTCACCACTGGATCAACCGCAACATCTGGGGTGTCGCAGCTGCGTCGACTACCTTCTACAAAGAAATTGCGTCCCAAAATAACGTATGTTATACATTTCGCTTAATTATTGTGCAGCTGGTGTTGTAATATACTTGGATTTACGTAAGCTTGGTTAACAGTTAGCTAAACACGTTGACATTTATTTTATTATCTTAATGATAATTTATGAAATAAATTGATAATTTAGACGTTGGTATTGCGATTCGAAGGCATTCAGTGTCGAGAATAGGAAGCGTATAGGATGAACTTTCCTAATAACTATAAATCATGGTACTTCTTACGTTTCGCTGAAATTTCAGTCTGGTTTTGGTTCATAAATTGAATGAAAGTTAGTGCTAAATTTATTTATTCAAGTGCCATACTCCGTGATGCTACATGTAATGAAGAATAGTGTTGTACATTGTAATGTATTGGTAATATACTCGATTAAAAATGGCGGAATTAGCAAATTATGTTTCGTTATAGTGCTAAATTTAATTAGAAATAATTAAATTTATCTTCGAACCATCATGGTGTAATAATATAATTCTACTTTATTAAAACAGTTATAACATAAAACTGTTTTGAAAAAAGAATGTTTTATGCAATGAAAGTAGAAAAAAATAAAAATATGTTTATCGGATAAGTACATTTTTTTATTGAAAATATACTTTACAAAGTTTGTTTGAAATATCAATGAAATAAAAGAGGTATTTGTTTATCGCTCGCGAACGTTTGTGGGCAGAGAGACAGTAGGTAGCTCTTAATTATTTCAGACAAAACAATGTTATTAAAACTTAAAATAATGAAGCATTATTTAATTGTAAAGTTGCTCTCGATTTTCTGTCATCGATAAATTTTAACGGCAGCGGTATCCCGCAGGAAGCTTTAGAAATCGTTACGAATTAAGAACAAATGGTGCGAGTGAATTTATGTTCGAACCCAAAGTGAAAAGAAAATTACACCGAAAACGACTACAATTAAGACTTAACCCATTTAAAACTCCGCGCAGAGCGATATTAATGAAGGTTTGATATTCATTGTTTGTTTTTCGATCCGCCATTAAATGATTTTAAAAATTAAAAGGTATGATTTTAAAAAGTAAAAAAGTATATTATTACTTATATTTTACTCATTTTGTAGATTTTGGTATCAATAAATTTTAATACTCCGTATATATCTTTTGTTGAACCAGTGGGGACCTGGAAAGTAGTATTATAAATATCAATTTCGCTATTTACCGCATCAAGTTTATTGGCACATAAACTTTCGAAATTGTGGTTAAGTTTATTTAGCTTCTTTTATATAATAAGCTACCTACAACTTCGACAGGTAAATTATTATTACATATTAAATTATCTAAATCATATATAATACATATTTATTATCATGTTATTTTGTCATTATTAAAAATATATGTATATAATATTAGAAGATATACTTTTTTCAGAATTTTGAGTCATAGGGACTTTTACTAAAAAAAATATTTCTCAAAATTTAAAGTAGACCAAATACAGATACTACGTTTCGAGGCACAATTTGTCTCCATTGAGATATACATTAAAGAGCTTTTATGCCACGGAGACTTGCTTAGTGCGCCTTTAGTCTCTGTTTGTAAGAAACTGCTAAATGATAAGGTTTTATGTACCGACTTTTTGATGGTTTTTTTTTAATACCAGCCATTTGATACTGCAGACATTGCAGTTGTATTGCGAAAATTATTAACCTGTCTGTAATGGTATCACAAAACTATAACAAAAATAGAAAATAATCAAACTAAAATCTTAGTAACATAAATAATAAATATATAAGACAACTGACACAGAATGATATAAATAATCGTACGTAATCTTTTTTGCCTCTTTGTTATTAGTTTAGATATGTGGCGTTTTGTAATAAAAATTTTGTTTAAACAAAGAAAATACCATATGAATCTGTCACCTCGAAAATTAAGAGATCTGTACAAATTAAACTGTTTGTTAAAGAATCTCTAGTGTCATAATGATAACAGAAATATGAAAATGAATGTAAACAAGATTTACCTTTGCCTAGGGCTGAAATGCCAGAGATACAGATTGACATATCCAATTAAGCCCAAATTTTCACAGATTGGTTTTTGGCTACCACTGTTAATTGCGTTTTAGTATTGTAGTCCCGAACCAGACTAATTAGAAAGTCAGACATTGGAATAACAAGGGAATCTCATACTGCCGTATTAAATTACTTTTGAGCTGATATAATACAGATAAGTGGTCGAAATAGTGGTATTTCAACGAATTTATTAAATTATTTTTTACGGAAAATAATTGTTTTCTTTTTGGCATCGCTAATAATGTGTGCTTTTAAAAAGTGAATATTTCTCTATTAGTCAAATGTTTATTTTTATACATAATTTTTATGTTAAAATATTAAAGATGATTATGTCAAACAAAAATTTACTGCAACACATAGCACGAAGTATGTGTTGCTAAATTAAATTAAGGCCAACCTTAATTTATTATAAATATTTACTTATGTAATTTTATGTTTGATGATGTAAAAGTATTTATTGTTTGTCAGTTTTTTATATTATTTTTTATTATGTGCCCCATACATTAGGCTGCGGCAATGCTTGCGTTAATACTGCAGTAGGTTTTAATCTGAAGTTCGATTACTGTCACATGTGACCCTTCAGCGTAAATGATACGCTAAATTGGATTGTAATTGAGAATATAGAAACATTATAGTAATATTTATACAATAACACAAATATTAATTTACCTAGACACGAAAATATGTACACTTATCATCTTTTAGAAAAATGCCTCACTTTTACTGCGCGACTGCTTTTAAATTAAATCATAAACTGTGAAATTATTGAATCACATTCGTATATTTTTAAAGCACCATGTATGGTTTCATTTTAGAACTAACCATAAGCAAACAAGCAAGAACTTCTTAATCAGTTTAGGTGAATTTTTAAAATACCCTTTTAACTTACAATTTAGGCCGGGTAATATCCATTAGCTTATTTCATTTAATATAAATTACACAGAATAATTATTCCAACAGCTAAACCAACAATAAAACACAGATTACAAAAGACTTAGGGAACTTGCAAAGTTTTACCTTAGCAAAAATTCAGAAGCAACATGAAAATGATTATGTATAAATACACCTGTTTAATTTTGACATAAAAATGAAATTGCGTTACACCTTATATTTAAAATGTAATCCGTGTTGATTTTGTACGGTACAAATGTTTATATATTCAGAGCTGTATATTTGACATTGTCTCAACATATTCATAATATAGAAAAGAATCTGGGAAAAGATGGTTCTCTGCGAAAAAAACAAAAAAATGAATTTCGTTATTAGAAAAAAAGAGTAGTAGAATTCCATTTTTCGTATTTGAATTTTTAGTAGTCTTTTATGAGTTAAAAGAAGACCATTGCTGCCAGTGCAATTCCTGTCAGAAGCGTGGTAGTACCTTGCGAAAATTGGTAGCTTCTAGAAGCGACCTCGGTGATCCGATGATTCATGCCATGTAGTCGATTACTCAATCGCGTACCACTATAACCTGGTTAGAAAAGTATTGTACTTTTAGAATAGAATCCCTGTAAAGAGCATTGTCGTTTGCATTTATTGTCACTAAATATTAGATTTTCCTCATATATTTACATTCTAAAACTCTTTTATTATAATAAAAAGAATACTTAGAACATTTGCTTTGTTGATAATTCGTATCACCATCGATGTAACAATTCCGTATATGTTTACAAAGTGCACAGGAAATAAATAATATACCTATATAAAATTACATTGTAACTTCTTTTACCAATCCAATATTACCCCTTAACGACATATTCCCTTTTTCCAAATATCCGGCTGATAAAGCAATCTCTAATTAAGAAATAATGCTAGAAAAAGAAAATTGCCGAAGATGATTAATGGGCACTGAAGGAGATTTTCTGCTTCAGGGGGACTTTCTGTTACATTCGATATTAGTTTCCGATTCCACGAATCACAAGAAATGAGGATAATGTGAAGAAATGTTTTAATAATCTTTGCTATATTTTATCACATGTGTTTTTTTTTAACTAGTGAATGCTTAAAAAATTCTTGAATATTTTGTAACCAATTTAACGACTAATATAATATTGACGAGTTTGAAAAGAGAGCGAAACTAAGAGACATATTGCTAGATTTCTCTGTTCCTCCGTCACAGAAAAAAAATCAATCAATATTGTAAAAGCATGTATCCTAAGTACATCTAAAAGAAACTCGTTAGTTATAGACCTATATATCTGTTTAATAGATGTTATAAAGCAGGTGTGATTAAGGTATGATCCACTATGTTCATTTTCAGAGTAAAACTCAATAGTAACCAAATGTGGGGATTTTTCCCCAGACTGAATAACTGTAACTCGATGACTCAACACCAAAAATATCATGATATTATTTAATAAGTTGCGTTTCCTTCTTCCATACTCCTCCCGAATCTTTCACATCTCATTCACTTTGCCACAGCTTTACTGAATCTGAAAGCACAAGGCACTTATACTCGTACGTTGATGTAAAAAAAAGTAACCTTGATAGCCCTCTTACATAAATCCCGAATAAACGAATAGTGCATTGAATAGAAATACGAATGGAGGAAATTTAGCACGGGTTTCTATTCAATAAAACGTGAACACTCCGAAAGTTTCGTGAATTGAATAAAAAAAATCTTTCTATTCAGTATGAAAAATCTAAATTGGTTGAAAATAATTGAAACACGATCGACGAATTCATCAAAAGATGAAGGGAATTGCGTAAAAATGACTATATGACTAAATACCGGTTTCATTTTTATTGGACAGTGTACACGGATAATTATGACTTATATTTACATTTTGAGTATTCACTCATAACTGATGCTATCTATAAAAGACTGCAGAATGTGGAAAGCATACATGTTCTTTGTTAATAAATATATTGATGACAAATCAATATTAAACGAGCTTTTAATAGTTACACTTTCACGAAATATATTGACTCCTGTTTAATGCTATGGAAAGAAAAGAATGTTCTAGTTTGCGTATAATCCATATCTACTTTATGCACATTTGTACTTTAAAGCGAATGTAATTCTTAAATCTACGTAACGATATTAAGCCGTATTAAAAGAAATCAATTAATGTTTGTATTACATAATTTTCAAAAACAAAACCAATTATAGACATAAATAAAAATAATAATGTTAAACTAACCATCGGTTCTATTTCTTAAGTTCAACGAAACCTTGGACGGGAAACGAACTGGCTTTAGCTTAATTTTTAATCTTCCTTAAATAACTAAAGAAAGTAGTAACAACAATTGTCGCCTTTATTTGTGAGGCGACCTAAGCTTCTGTTTCGTTTTTTTTTTTTCATATTTTTAATCCGCCATGTACATACAGTACGGAACAAATGTT
>DWQX01000238.1:0-52088 GCA_018245475.1 Pharmacophagus antenor | reverse complement strand
GTAAATGCTGTTGGTCATAGTGACCATTACAGCTTTATCGAAGCTGGCTCGCGAATCCGGTGATTCGCGAGCTATCTTCAGTTTCACTAAAAAGTCGAACGACCTAACGAGCCCTCGCCAAAGGAGAGTAATAAAAAAAATTAAAAGTATAATTCATATTTTACAATACAGTGAAATTAACTGACTAAAATTTAAGATTTGCTCGGGAAGGTGTAATTGCTTAGTAAAGTTTCTTTACTATGTTATTTTCACTATTAGGAGGCGGTATCTCGATATATATGATTAAGTTGTAATGCAAGGCACACAGTTGCCTTCATTCGATGCTTAATTAGTTCTGGTGTACTTTTTTAAAATCTTGTAAATTACTTTTATGTCGGCTACTTATTTTTACAATAGATTTATTCATTAGCTCATTCGAAACTGGCTGATGCATCCAGTGTATACTGTGTTTGTGTATACAGTATGTAATAATTTTTGAATGGGTTATACAGTGAGTAGAAGATATTATGAAAGCAAATAAAAGTACATTGTACAAAGTAATTTGTACAAAGGCTTAGTTGGAACATCACTAAACGTTGATGCTATCTATGGGTGATCATTTATTATTACTCATTTTTACTGTAAAAATAAAAAAAAATGTTTTAAACATTAAATAATTAGTTCTATGAAATATATTATAGATAAGCATGTTTTGAATATATTGATGAGGTGATTTTTATAACTACTAAATATTAGGTTTACGAAACATCTCAATGACTTTTTTCCTGCTAATGTTATGGTTTTGCTCGGGTGTGTATCTCATTTATCTTTCTAATTATGGTAGGAAATAAATCAACCTTTATTGGTTTAGGAGGCCCAGCTGTATTCAATAATGTAAAATAACTTGAAAATGAAAAAGTAAAACTGGATTTGCATATAAATTTTTGCTTGTTTTTATTTTAACTGTTATACAGATCAAGCACTATAATATGTGTGTAAATCTTGTAATTTAATAATAAATATGTGATATTATTAGCTTAGTAAAAATGTAATTATTTTATAATATATCCAACCCACAGATAAATAACATAACAGAATGCTATGAAAAGAGAAACTAAACTGTACACGTACATTCAATTTTATTCGAAAAAAGTTAAAAGCAAAAGGGAAGCTCCGTATCACATCAAATATTCTATTTCCTCAGAGAAAATGTATCTGTAAGTATGATTGCCGGAAATGTTCCGATGTAGTGCTCTTGTTTCTCTTCGAATTGCAAAAGATTTAAAATTTTTAGTCGTAGACTATTCTTATTCAGCATTCCTACGATTTGAAAATAAAATTCTTAAAACATATTTACATTAATATATTTTTTTGAGTTTTTTGGCAAATGGAATGTTTTATAAAGAATGATGATTTAGTGATGATACGCTGTTCAATATATATAAATATAGTTATTTGACTATAATTATATTAACCAAAATTATATTTTAGGATAAGGTTTTTTTTAGTAAAAAAAAACTATTTAATCGTAAAAAAACTTCACAGGCCCGGGTCAGAATACAAAATGAGCCTCACTGGGATTATTATTTGCGTAGCTGACATCCTAATTAACGCGGCCCCCATTTTTTTCATTATCTACGTAGTGGAATTATGCTTGTTCAAATAATGGGCTGACATCGTAGCTGTACTTAAAATCTCGCAAATAAAAGTAATTTCGCATAGAAAAATGGTTGATAATCATACTATTTGTGTCTTAAAATTTACACTGAATTGTAAAAACACCTGTGTTACCGAACTGAGTTTTGTAATTATTATTTTTAAAAAAGAAACTATTTTTAAACGAACAGAGACTGAATATTATTCCAAACGTATAATTATTCCAATTAGAAAGGCAAAAAATCATAAATTAGTGGTTGATATATGGATGTTGGGCACGATATGGATAGTAATTGTATAATTAATTGTTTCGCTATTCTTCGGCGCAGATAAGTTATCAGATTTTAAAAGAATCCTCAGTCTTCCGTGAAAGAAATTATCACGAAAATAGGGCATTAGTAAAATGTATAAGATATATAATAAAATCCTAATTAAATATGGATCATTTACGACTAGATGTCTCTTCGATAATGACCTGTTTTAATTTTCACTAACTTTTACTTTATTTTAAACAAATGTTATTTTTAAACAATGTTATAAAACTCAGAACTTTATCGGAGGTAATATCGTAAATCAATATGTCCGTAAGCACTCTCAGAATATCGGAGATTGATTTGGGGATTAAAGAATTTTCGATCATGTTCACGCACAATTTAACTTGTTGCGCAATGAAACATCCATTAATTTTCAAGATGGCCATTTTCCACAACACTGAACGAGACGTTTAGATTTTTGGTACAGTGATTCTACTCAAAGTTGTTCGGTTTTTAAGTTACGTAGAGACAAAATTACTTCAACTATATGAAGTTTTATAAAGTTAGCCATGAGTCAGTCTATGTGATTTTGCATTTACCAAAATGAAATATAACTGGAAACACTTTAGAGAAGTAGATTCACAGAAAACTAATATCAGTATTTGCCAAGCAGTTCGCATTTGGAGAATTGGGGTGACAAAGAAGACTTTATTACTTATAGAGTTGGCACGAAGATTATTTGATTAAACTTTTCCTTCATACAATAATAATTTTTTTTGGTATAATTTGTGTTATGCTATTTATTACACTCGTGACTTCAAAATAATATATTTTTGGATACAATGAAAACTAATCTGAAAATAAAATAATTATTTTCCATAACTACCATACTTATGATCGTTATGTGAACGTTATCAGAAATGCTTACAAAATCTAATTAAAAAAACAATATTTAAATTAATTTATATATAATAATATTGTTTGAAAATGGAAATGTTACATACGAGCGAAAACAAGTTTTAAATTTACTAACGAAAATGGTTGGTGTGAGAATAATGAAATGAAATTATTGTTCCAGTAAAGAGTCTACGTCTTCGTTAGTTTCAGAGAATAGTCGCTCTTATCGGGTCGCTACAACGTTATTAAATAAACAGCCGTCCCGCCAGCGCCCCCCAGCGCCGCTCGTCGCTCTTGTGTTGCTATCACAGGATTACTGCAGGCACTACCACTTCGGTAAATTATTGAAATCTTTGTTTGTCAGCTAAAGCTCGGGTAAAATGAAGCGCGTGATTTGAATAGAGAAACTCCGATCCCCGAAGTAACCAGTAAAATTAAAAGCAATATGTTTGCAGGGAATATGTAGACCAGAAATAAGTAAATATTTTTATTTTGTATTTTTTAAAATAAATATTTGTATTTTTGTACAGTTTAATTTTAGCGTCAGATACATTCTCTTAACTAATTTGGTCAATGGGTTTGTGTACGTACATTACATAAACCTTTTGTATTGAAGCCAAATAATGTGATGTGTGTAATGTATTTCATTTAGATACGCTTGTTTAAATACTGAATGGACGGATAGTTTCAATTTAAAATCTAAACAATCTCATATTTCATTTTTAAAAACTTGAACACAATTTTTATTGCAATTTTATTAATAACATGTTCCTATGCCTTAATAATACATAGGCATATTTTTTCTACCGTTTGTTAGATATTACAAATCTGATTCAAATACAAATTGTTATACTGCGAAAGGTTAACAAGAGTTTCAAGTTCAATTCCTTTTTCAGTTAATGCCTTACAATTCAATCTCAAGATTTATATAAACGGAAGGTAGCCCATTGAACTATGGAGAACCGCCTCAATAGTGGCAAATGAGGCACGCTTACCGCTTGCAGTTTTAAGAAAATTTCTTTAAGAGAAGCTTTAATTCAACGTCTTTAGAAAATGCACCCGGATTTACTTTTAATGAGTTTCGAGGGTTCGACTTGGGGTTCACTTTGTAAATGAATGGCGGAGTTAGCTCGCCAGGGCTTTCGAATTATGGCATTCCATGCCTTTGTTGTTTTATGTTGGAAACCGCTTAACTTGTCACCGACATTGATTTTCCTACGAGCAATTTTTTTTTTCAATTTAACTCTATGGCGCTGTGGCTTTCCGCTCGCCTAGTAACACAGAGTTTCTCGAATTGATTCCAGGTCTGTATAAATAGTAGAGTTTGGATTTTTTGGATAGGATTTTTACGAACCTGTCTAGCTAGATACTACCCTAGATAGTCACTTGCCGCTATAACAGCACTGCTGTGTTCGGGCTGTTATTTGACAATCAGAATATGCTGGGCAAACGCGTTTCATTATTTAAGGCCTCGTTGTCACTTAACATTATGTGAAGTAGAGATCACGTATTAGCCCATAACTCATTAACAAAATGCTGGAAAACGCAAATGGTAGTTTTATTCGTTAATTAATAAAAATTTCCGATATAAAGAACGGCAGATAGAAAACAGTCCAAGACCAAAACCTAATTAGAATTGTTTTCCAAGATTGTTTTTCTTTTATAAAACGTGTACACTAAAATTCAAATCAATTCATAGTACTAATATCAATTTGTCTATTATAAGTATTTCGATGAAATGTAGACATATTGTAATAAATGTATAAATCAAAACACAACCTGATTATTGTAAATGTCTTTATAAACATTAAATCTGTAAATAGGGATTGCTAAAAATTTTATACAGTAGACGATTTTAAGATTGACAGGAGTCATCACGTTTGACGTGCAAGTACGTGGGGGTTAAGACGCCCATAAATCTTCTTTCATAGAAGGTTTACATGCAGTAATAAAAAGTATTTTCTTTACACTTCTTTTATTGCATCGTACATTAAGTATTCAATACCCATGGTTATAAAACATTCTAATGCGTATAGGTAGTTACTACATAGCTACAACGAATGTAACAATTTATTAGGTATTGTTGTCAAAAAAGTTATTGTATGATATTTCATTATCATTGTTTAAAATATTTGAAGACGAGTTATTCTTTATGTACTATTTTGTAATGTTAGTGTGCTTGCATTTTGTGTTTTAATAAAAAAAAATTTAAAGTTTAATATTTTACAACATATTTTTAATTATATATGTTAACGTTATTTCTACATGAACTACTAGTAAAACACACACTATGCTATTTCGCTGTATTATTAAACAACTCTTAAATAAACGTAATACTTAATAAAAAAATAAATAAAAACAGCCAGTATATCAGATATTACTTCTCCATATAGTACAGGCTTTTGATATAGGGTTAAGTGTTGACTTTCGTGTCAATCGGGTAGGCCCGATGATGGATGGAATGGAAGTAATAGGGTTAAGTACATTCACTCTAAATACCAATCGGTATATTTGGCATTTTTAATATTTCAACCGTACTTCTGAATATTTCATAATATTAAAGTACAATATAATCACTGATCACTTCTACTAGCTTTGTAGAGAATTACATAAAGTATTGACTAAGAATGAAATTAAAATTGTGAATAATAAAAAATGCGAGATTTTTTATGACGGATAAATAAGTCCATAAAAATAAATCTATAATAAAATAGTAAAATTCTAATAATAAAATCTATAATCATCTAGGAATTAAACTACATAGAATAATATTTTTATACTCATATCTTTAACCTCTAGTAACAGGCAAATTTAAATTAGGCAAATAAAAAAATATGTATTTAGAATATAGTGAATATTTTTTTTTAGTAATCAGTCTCAAAATCTGATAAGACAAGCTTTTCATAGTTTGGAAACGTTAGTAAATTAATCGTTAAGTGTATATTATATCTTATGAATACTTATTACGGTACATTTTAGGAAACCTTTTAATTTTATATGATATGGGTTCGTTTTTGAACCTTAGAAATTCTTTAAAACTTTTTTTTATATAAATGAAATAGCACCAAAAGTTAGATAGTAGTCGAGTGAGTGGAGAGAGTATTTCACTTGGTAAGTTAATACACTGCTCGCGAAGTGAGTAAACCAACATTATTTTACATTTGTGATTGCGGGAACTTTGATTAGACAGATCTGAATTATGATTAATATGGGGCTTTCGTAGTGAATTACTTGCTCTGATTAAATTTAAATTGTGTTTGTGCCGAAATATTATTTGGTTTTAAGTTTAATCATGTTAGTTGTATTTTGAATGTAGTTTTTTAAAAAGAGATGTGTAAGGTGTTTTACATTTAATAAAATAACAAACACGTTAGTATTGTTGTAAGCAAATCGGAACGAATTATGACTTGTTACACACTCTAAATGTTTCTGTTTGGAGTAAAGTAAAAACCCACAATTATTTTAGAAGCTTGTCATTTACCTTAATCGTCTATAGTCGGTAAATAAATTACAATAAAAAGTAATAAAACAGCTTCAAACATCGTAAATTTTTATTTATAATATTTTATTTTATAACCATTTTTATTTTATTATAAATATACATATATTATAAATCAAGTAAAGAATGCTGATAAAATCGTCTAACAGTGTAATAGTTAAAACTTTATACAGAACGTACGTCTAAAGTGAAAATCTTTTTAGCGTTTTCTTTAACGCGAAACGTAAGTTATTGTTTTTCGTGGGTATTCCTCTACCTTTGCAAGATGGCTTAATTCTTATTCCTACCCCGTCTCACACGTACGTCGGTAAGCTAATATTGGTTCTGAGCGTCCCTCCCTCACCATCCAACTCCTTCCCTCCCTGATATATGAGTTCCATGCACCAGATACTTATTGTCTCACACTTTAATAAGTTTAAGGATTACTTCGTCGGCAAATATGAAAAAAGAGGGTTTAAACTTCGGACGGGTCTTTAGTAACATGAGTGAAATTTTTCTTTCGTTCTGCTAAAACTTTGTAAGAAACCGTCCACCATTAGTGGCAACCCAACCGTGTGCGTAGCGAGGAAAAAGTTCGCAGCTGATACCTAAGTTTTTGAAAAGCTTGAAATACGATTTTAGGGCGTCGTTATACGCTCGAGAGATGCGGGAGCAGTCTTTACATGCAAAAGTTTAGTGATCCTTTTAACTAGAATGTAATATATATATATATATACATTGGATGGAATAAGCAAATTACCATTTGCTTATTCCATCTGTTTATCTAATAATAGTTTGACCAATAATCAATAATGTTCATTCAGGTTATTATTGTTTATTTTATAAATGTCATAATTTTAGTATTTCGAGGACCTTGCCATACCTGTCTTTGTCTATGGAAGTGCAATGTGCCCGTAAGTCAGTGAAAGCAGAGCAGAATAAAGACGTATTTAACAATGATTTTTTTACCAATTATGTTTAAATTATTTAGTCTGTTTTGAAAGTAGGAAAATTATTAAATGGGAATGTTTAAGGACGATTTATTTTGCCTCTGAATTCCGATATATTATGGCGCCGGATAAACACGTCTTAGAAATGTTTTGATACAGTTATACAGAAACGTTCTGTAACGATTTATACCAAATCAATTTAATTTCAATTTGTTACGTTTTATTCATATATTTGTAGTGAAATTTATTTTTATTGAAGCATAGAAGATATTGAAGGTAAAAAATGCGTTTTGCTTGAATTTTAAAAAATGTGTAATCTTTATTTAAAAGAAACAGGGAATTTTTTTTTATTTATATCATACGTAAATAAATATAATAAGGCTACATATGTCGAAAAACATAACAAACTCTGCACGTTACGTTTCCGTCAGTTGAAATACAGAAAAAATTTATTCAATTTCGTTATAGGCAATTTATGGACAAAATATAGAAAGGGTATTTGACTAAACCAATTTAATACGGTAAAGTTTGTCGTAATTGCTGTTGTCGAGTAAATCGGAACAGCTCCTCTTAAGGTTTGTAATTGGTTTCCCTCAATGTACCAATCCAATTATTTTTCTAAACCCTGAAAATACTTTCCAAGTTACATGGGACCAAAGTTTCCATTTTCATCGGAAAACGATATTGTGGAGGTTGCTTTACTGTTCTTTCCTTGAGGCTAAGTTGAAATTGCCTTTAAATATTATGTAGCAATTGTATGATTCAAGATTTAATCAAACTAAGTGGTTATATAAAGTTTAGGGATGAAAATAATGCCAAATATAATTTCGATATCATAGTGCCATTAATTAAAAAAATTGCTAACAAAATCATGTTAAAAATAATAATGCAATGTTGTTGTAAAAAGAAACTATAAGTGATGAATTTGCAACAAGGTCTACATTTTAGTTTAAATTTTTTTCTCTAAACTTGCTATTTCTCGAAATATAATATTCCTACTCTTTCAAGAGGATAAGATGCCATTTCATCATAACTACGAGTAAATAAAAATGAAAATTGCACATTTGAATGGTTGTGACAAAATTTCTTTAGCATTTAACTTGTGTGTTAAAACATGTTAGTAAAAATTGTCACACTCGATTTAATTATTTTGAAGTTTGCAATAAATTAACGTTCATTTTTTTAAAATGCCGATGATTATAAAGTTTCGTGTTACAGTATTTATATTTTAATAGCATTGGGTTATATACGTACGTACAAATCTCCTTGATTCATATTTTTTTCAATACCACTTCTTGCTTATTTCCTTCCGAAAAAGAAAGACAAAAATGTGGAACAGTAAACGTAACTTATTTACAACTTTTAAACATCTTATAATAGAGAATAATAAAAGGTTTTTAAACTCTATATCCCAGTGATTAGAGTAATGCGATGGCCGCTTTAAAGTTAAATCATTTCCCGATATTGATCCTGAAGGAGTGAAGTTTTTACATCACTAACGAGCCGTGACGAGCCGCGGGGGAATAATGAATTGCGCCACTGTTAATAGAGAGCTTTAGAATGATGGAACAATTAAAAAGTTTTAGAGCGACTCTTCCTTAGGTGGTATTAATTTGAGCGCGTGCATAAAATTAACTTTTATTATTTTTTATTATTTCAATGCTTTTGTGTATTTTTCAAAGGTCAGTTCTGTTTTTAATTATATTTTAAGATTTCTTAGTGTTATTACTGTCACGTATACAGATATATTATATGTACTATAATCAGACTTTTTCATGGAAAAACTCTTCCGTCAAACTCCAAAAGAGATAATCATGGGTAGATATATAATATAAAACATAATATTACGAAGGGTATTATTTTATTTATAAATTGCTATCTAATATAAAATACATTAAGCGTAGCCGTTTGAATTTATTTTTCAACTTTGATTGTAAAATCTTTTACTTTTATTTAATAGGAACTGTTTTAGTTGCTGTATTCCGTGTTGTACATAGTGAATGAAATGCAAGGAACTTGCGAAATAAAGGAGGGGCGGAACGCTATACTGAGACAAAGGTAGAGCTTATTGCAAATTCCTACGCTCACCTTGCGTCGCTATTAAGCTTCCTTTGCGATACTACAATATTTTAATATTTGCAAATCTCAGCAATGCTTCAGGGCTATCTTTAACACCATTACAAAATTTATTCTAAAAATAGTTTACCTACGCCATGCAAATTTTTATTTTATTTATTTTTAAAGATTACTTTTAATTATGTTTTACTGTAAATATATATGTGGGATAAACTATTGTTTAATCGGCGAAGTGGATAAGGCGCTTGCTGTATAACACGGAAGTAGAGAAAATAGAGTGTGATAGATTTTACGGTTTTTCCAAAACTTGCCTGGTTAGTTAAGTCTCTTAAATTTTTTGATATTTTTCTGCAAAATTCATGTATAGAATTATTGTCAAGCTTTTTGTATAAATTGTTTTAAAATTTCACAAATCAATACATTTATAATATAAAACGTTTGTAATATCAATGTACTCGTTATTATACGTAATAACGAGTACATTGATATTATATATAATCTTAGATTGATGTGATAATAGAATAAATCATATAATTTACTGAATATATGTTACAAATTAAGTACATATACATGGTTTATTATAAAAATGTCGTAAAAGTCAATACCCGCTGGCCGTGGTTTACCACGCAAAAGTCACATAAAAATACTCATGCAGAGTATGAAAAAAATCTACAATCAGTGAAAGCGGTCCCTCGCGGCATATTGCGGTACAGAGTTTTCATTAAACACAGCGAGGTTTGTCCAAAAAAATGCCTACACAGCCGGAGGCGTCCCCCCGCATATAAAGAATGTTGTCGTTGGAAAATTAGTTCATAAAATAAATTTCTCCAACCCGAGCCCGAATAGACTAAATCTACCTCTTCTAACTCAAATACAAAAAACTCCGTAACCCTCTTGCGTTGTTCTTATATAAGTTTTTATTTTGCTCCGCTATGTTCTCGGAGTGGATGTTATGAGTACTTTATACATGTTTACAAATGGTTTTGTTTTATATCTTCAACGTTGCAAAATTCTTATTTGATTTACTTTAATGAATTGTTGGCTCAGATATTGTTTATATCTTATCGATTTTCTATTATATAAAACGAATTTCAAATTTATTTCGTTTCAATTAAACAAAAAAAAAAAGAAAATTAATTTAGATATGAAATCGGTCAAGGAGTACCCGAGAATAATTAAATTTATTGTTTTGTGTGTGCTATATAATGGTACACATTGTACAGTCTGTACAAACAGCGATTTATAAGTTTGCTACGTTATTTTTTATTAGAATTCAATAAACGTGTAACACGTGGAAACAACGATCGGGTAGCGATGGAGTTGGGGTGGAATTACGTAGGAATAACAGGGGACACTTACAAAAATTGCTTACACAGAAAACTAATATCAGTGTTTGCCAGCTAGTCGCGGTAAAGGTGGTGTAAAATAAAGCGTCCAGTTGATAATTATTTGCTAACATTACCAAATAGGAAACTTAATTAATTACAAATGAAGTGTGCAATGATACTGTCGGTAACAATAGGATTATTAAAAAAATTGATAGCTATGAAAAAAAACGAAAGTTTAAGTAAAGCAATTTTGTGATAGGTAAATAAACAGAATGTTCATCATCGTAAGGTGATGGCTTGAACCTAGAGGAGCGGTGTCATTTCGTAGGACCTCGCTCCAGCACTAACAGCATCAGATGTCTTTTTTTGTGAATGATGACACCTATCTCTCAATGCCTTTCTTTGCACTATTATAGGTTAAGATACTATTGTACATACTAATTCGAAATAAATTATTTTTAAGTGTGTAATTTGTTGACTGTATAAATGTGTAATTTCTAGAGTAGATTAAAATAAAACTGTATTAATATAAAAAACATTTTTAATACATTTTTTTTTTAAATAAAGTATTACCCCAGTAGGTTTACTAGTATGAAGCGATGTGATATGTATACGCAGATTGTATCTTTTTTAATGATTTATCTTTGACGGTTTCAGTTTTGGTTTTTAATTTTAAATAGAGATTCATCCTGCTTGGAGGTAAAGCCGCGAAACTCCTACGGGCGTAGTTAATTTACTAACTATTGTAAAATCATACGCAAGTGAACATTTAGTCAAAAGATTTATTTTTATTTGATCTATGCTTTCATATATATTAACTATAACTATGTTTAAATTTAATTACCAAAAAAATTAACGAAGTTAATTTGTAATGTTAACGTACACATAAATGTAGTCAAGGGCTCAAACGTTTTCTCTTATGTTTTGGGTCAATTTTTCATCATCACAGCAATGCCTACCTTATTATGTTCTTAATAGAATACTAAATGGATGCGGTGCGGATTTGGCGAAACGTTTTATGAAGCTTTCATTGTTTTCTCAGACTAGCAATTCAAGTTCATGACCTATTTAATAAAGACGAGAAAGTCAGCTTTAATAGAATTGTGCGGCAAATGTAGGCGTTTTATAGTCTTTAACCATCTGTAAATTGATTCGGTTTTTGTATAAAAATTATAAAAAAATAATTTGTTTTTATAGATTCATATGATTAACGATACTGTCTATCTAGTTTTAATAAACAGTTATTTTTTTTTTTAAATAAGTTTCGTTTTATAATATTAATACGAAAGGTAATAAATAGGGATGCTGTCAATTTTACAACATGAGAAGTTGATTAAAAAATATAATAAAATCCAATTTCAAATGAAGAAGACCACATGAGCTAAACTTTGTACTTATGTAACGAAAATGTTAAATACCAAAGTACATAAAAATCTGAAAGAACAAAAACAAAAGTGTACACTTGACCAATTTCATTGTCTTTGGCGCGAACGCAAACAGTATTCTTCTTCAAAGGGAATTATGAACGAAGTTGGCTACTTTGAGTTTGCCGGTTTGTAACCAAAGTTGCTCACTGTCCGTTGTTCGAGAGGCTTACTTGCAGCATCATAGAGATTTTAATTAAGTTCAGTTTAATTACTTACCGGCCCTTTGTCTCCAAACAGGTTCATAAGCCGCTCTCTGGGAATTTCTGAACGCCGTGTAATTGATAGTTCATCGATGTGTTAAACGTAAAACTAAAAAATATAATATGAAAGAGACTATCATAGTCTATATACATAAAACTAGTGGTCGTTTTGTCTGTTTTCGTACGGTAAGTGTTAATGTTTATCCTGTTTTAAGTAGATCATACGATTTTTCATCATTTTGAAAAAACAAAACGCAATCTTTTAAATTCTGCAGATGGCATAAGTTTCATTTACTATTTATTTACTACATTTAATCGATCACGCCTGTATGTATAACATGATGTTTTCCATAGAATCTAGTCGTAATATATACACTGTTCACAACTCGTCTTGAACCAATAATGTAGATTAATATTTATTAATGGACACCAAATGAATCTAACTAATCGTTTTTTTTTGTATTTATTAAAAGTATATCGCGTATTACATAGAATATCAAAGTAAAAACAACCTAATTAAAAATCAGTGTCAGGAATCTTTCTCTATCTCGTAAACTCCTAAGAGTGACAGCGGCAGACTGTGCTGTTCTCCTTTCATTTCTAGAGCCAAAAGCAACCTAAAACACACACACATACATCAATAAAACTGATCATTTATTAAACAAATTATTAGTCCTTCTTTTCATGAGTTTTAAAATCTTTATACAAAACACTTTTTTTATAGTAGAGTAGAGAATGCTTTAATGAGAGAATGAGAGGTTACTTGCAACAAACAAATGTATGAAAACAGTAAACTATAATCTTGGTACCATGTAAAGAAATGTACATACTAGTTTAATTTTTTTAATCGGTTATGGCCTCGATTTCACCTGATGTTAAATGAAAATGAAGCCGTAGATTGTGAAGCGTGTTGTGGAGAACACATTTGACTTTCACATGTATGACCGCCGGAACACAGCAGAGCTGTTATAGCGGCAGACTGACATTGAAGGTGGTAGCTAACCAGACGGGTTTGAAAAACTCTACCACCATCCAGACACCACTACTCCTTTATCCCGGGAATCGAACCCGGGACCTCCACGTTACAAGGCAAGCGGGTAAACCACTACGACACGGACACACCATTATCACACACATATTATCCTATATATGTGTATTAATTTTACAAGGATTTAATTTTATATTCTTCAACCCGCATTACACTCTCCGGTCTGTCCAAATCCAAGCTCTGTATCAGTGAGGTAAATTGATTTTAGCGGTAAGTCGTTTTATATTTACTTTTTGTTTAAATGATGCGAATAAAGTTTATTGTTTTTTTTTTACTACAGTGGAAAACGACTTTCTTTCTTTTTACGTGAGGAAATGCGTTACGCACACCGCCCCACCAGGGGAGGTTCAGGGCAGTTATGTGGGACTCCCCGGGAGTGAAGCTCCCGCTATACCCACTAAAACCCTCACGGTGTTCCGACTCACGCCAATTGGCGGAGTTGCAGGCACGCGGATGCATTCTTCCGCGGCCCCGTCGGCGTTTGCTCGCTCGAGCTCGCCGTTCGGCGGGGGCTAATTTAGCCCATCCTCTCTCCGGAGGGCGAAGTGTTCGGAACGCGACACTTCACTCTCGACCCATGTCTTTCGGACGGATTCCCCACCGCCGCCCTAGGGTCAGGTTAGTGGGGTATGAGATGACAGGCGTACTCCCGCCTCCTCCGTTCCAGTCTGCTCAGGCACAACGGTAGCGAGGCCGGGTCGTCCTCCCTCGCATGTTCGGCCTCTTCCTTGCGAGACATTACTGTCTTGCAAAACAGGGCAAGGGCCGCCCATGCTCTTTTCTAACCGACCGCGGCCTTGTCCAATGTCGGAAGGCGTATGTCCGCTCCGACCAGGGCGACTAAGCGGGGAGCGGGTCTCTGCCGACGACATAGCACAGATACCTTCCGAAACAGCCATGTCCCGAAAGGATCTGCACCAGTCTAAATGTGAGTGCACCGCGTCGTCTATCCACCCACTCCATAAGGACTGAACAAACAGCGTCTACAGTCCACTGGCCAGCTCAGGGCTCCGCGAGGCGGAGACAGGGTATAACGACTTAACACAACTAATCTTATACTTTGATGATATAAAAAATATTTAAAAGGACGAGCTGAAATATAAGCGCAATTTCTTAAATAAATTTTTAATATAAGTTACGAAAGTGGCATCGAAGTTTACGGATGTTGTAAATTTTATTTGATCTTTGTTGTTACGGAAAAATGAATTAGCTCTAACTTTTCATCTCTCTTAAGTTACGAAACGAATACGGTAACTGAAATAAGGAAAAAATAATATACAAAGTATTGTGTTTACATTTTACGCAACATACACATAATTCCTGATAAAATATTACTATGGTGATAAAGATATGTTCACACAAAAACTGAAAAGATTTGCCATAACGCTTTATTCTATATCACATTTTTAAATTACTGAACAGTGGATTACAATTTGCTATATTTATATTCAAGACACTTTAAAGCAATTTTCAACGTTATCCTTTTGGTAGATATATTTACAAGTGCAATTGTATTTGTAAATATATCTACGTTATATTGCTGGAATTAAATATTTTTTGAGTTTGTACTTATACGATACCAGCTCCAACGACATACACAATTACATTTTTTTTTTTTACTATATGTTCATGCTTTGTCATCGGCTAAGCGGCGTTAATATTATGGTTTTTGTTTTCTTTTATTGTCCAGTCCCAAGGTTTTCTACAAATATTAAAAAGAAAAAAATATTAAAATGTTTACACTATATTAAAATGAAGCAAACTAAGATAAATTGGTGTTCGCAAAATACGTAAACATTCCTCACTCGTATCCATCATGAGGAAGCAACAAGTTAAACAGTGACTGATGCGATACCATTACTTGCAAAAGGTGGAACCTTAGTTCCCACCAGTAAAATATTCAGCCTTCTTTCTACCGGCTCTATTATATAAAACAGCGAGGTGCTTTAATCCGGTAAAATGGAGATTTGTTGCCCGCGGCTCTCCTTCCATACTTCTTTCTTTATGTTATTTACCCTCTAGAAAATTTATTCAGTTCCCTTAAAATAATTTAACAGTGGATCCTCTTGTAAAATGTATTGTAGTTGTTTTGTAATAAGGAAAGTTTCATGTTTAATTTTCATACCAACGTTAGAGAACTGAATAAATGTAATAAAAATTGCTTCTAAAATAAAGGTAACAGTTATTTATTTAATGTCTATCTAGATTTTATGATAACATTGGTAATGAGTTTATTTTCACAAGAAATTATTTATTATTCATTAAATCCTACGATTTTAATGTGGATGTTTGAAGAGCTTTGTTAATTATGAGGAAATTTATAATTAATTGCCAAAACGTTAATGATAACTTTTTTCATTTATTTTAGCTCCAATTCTGTTCTGATTAGGCTACTAACTTGTCTTTGTATATATCTACAAAATTTAAAGTACATTATATAACATTGGCTTTCTAAATGTATATTTAATTTGTCAACCATTATTAAAAAGTGTTTTGTTGAGTAGACTCTGGAAGGTTGAAGAAAGTTTAATCTTGGACAGAAGGCAATAAAATAAGGGCGCGAATTTTGTGAGAAGTCGGCGCCAACCTGCCAGTTGCAGACAGCTATTGATAGGGTTGGCGAAATATTATTCGCATAGAGTTGTAAAATTCAATAAAGACGGTGAAAAATATCCTACAAATTTGGATTTTGTACGTGTGATTTCAGATCATTTTCTTCGTGACTTCGTCGTACAATAACGTACAATGAAATCCATAAAAATACTTTCACATTTCTTGCCCTTCAAAATTTTTTTAAAAAGTTGTTTTAATTTTACACGGTGCAGATGTGAAATGCGATTACAAGTCTTAATGTTTTTGTACCGCAAAGTAATATAGGCACAGTTATGGAAGCGTTATGTCATTTATTAATTTTCGGAATAGAACCATATATATTCTAGCTAAAACAAACATAAATATATCCTAATTTACAATGTATATATATATATGATATTGGTTTTAGCCCCTTTAAAAGATATACGTAGACCGTTATTCTCTGTCATAAATTTGAATAGAATCGATTGCTGTCTGCGCCTCCGGGAAAGTTAGATTTCCCTCAGGATTTCCACGACACCTGACCGGATGTAAAATATATTCTCAATTTTTTCGCCCCCATTCCTATTTTAACTTTGTATAACTGGAGAATATTGAAGTTAACTTTTGTACTGGTACTAAACAATTGATATTTTGTCGATTACAAGGCAACGACCTCTTTGTTTTAAACCTTTTTGTTTTAGGTAATGCTGCAAAATTAACTACATGTACTGTAAATATCTGTAAATAGCAATAAATTTTATAAGCAAATTAAATAAAAGAAATTTATGTATTTAAATACTTTAGTTTTTGAATCCTTAATAGGGGTTTACGCTAATAGTAAAATTTGTTTTTAAAAATCTGCCATATTTGTCCGTGAAAACATCAGTTACAGTTCTAAATGTTCCGTAAAAAAATTTGTCGTTTGTTAAGGAATGCAATAATCCATTTAAATCAGTAATTGTGAAATTGTAGTCACCCTGAAAAACAATAAGAGATCTACATAAATAACAATACTTTTATACAAAAAATTGAACCAACTACAAAAATTATCATTACAAATGAACACTTGCAAAGTTATCACCAACTTAAATATTAATATATAACTTTGGAGTTGGGTTTCTTTGTGTTTGAACATGTACATATGACTGCCGGAACACAACAAATACGGTAGCAGATTAACATGAAGCATGCTATTTAGGCGGGTTCAAAAAAATATAAAATTCGTACTGCGTTAACTCACGCTGTACATACAAAAAAGAAAATGATTTAATAGAATTAAAATAGCAAGTAATAAATTATGCTGCTATAGAATAGAACCAGAAAGTAAAGGGTCAGATGAATGGGAATCAGATACTATAGATATATTAGTCATCCCAGCCAATGAAATGGAGAGCGCTGTGGTCGGAATTTTTACTCTGTACGATATAATCAGAAATGATATCAGTAAAAGAACCTAGAATGTCGACACGGTACTCCAGGTTGGAATCAAAAGGATTGTTAGATTTCAGTAGCAATGGGCAAAGCGTATTAGTCGAAAGACTGCTTAATGGGGAATAAAGTCCTCGTTAGCGACCACATGCCGGTATATATAATATTGATAAGCCCTCACAACGAGGAATGATGATCTGTTAAATACCTTAAGCAGGATGCGAGTATCGCTAGACTGAATTTTTCTTTGATATATATTTAAAGGTTGCAATTTTTACCCTTAATCTTAGATTTGATATGACATAACTTCATCAGACATAATAATATTATTACAACTTTTAGTTCCTTACCGCCTTAATTTTGCAATCTTTGCCCAACCCCGGGATCATGCCAAGAATTTCCTTTGCAAGCTGTTTCTCGCAAACGTTTCTCATAACAATGTTGATGGCTTGTGAGAATTTCTTTAAGGATTCATCCCAAGCGTACCAGCGTACTTTTATCTGAATAAAAAATATTCTGTTCTGAATATGACCTAACATTTTCTAGTTATATTCCGTTATAGTGCAAGGTTACCGCTGTAAAAAAATATAATTTCTCTTTGGTGCACTTTCATAGCGAGAATTTTTATTATGGATTAAGTTATGAATTATGCTTTAAACGGCGCATTTTTTAAATTGTGCATCACTGTTGCAGTATAATCTACAAATTTGTTTGTAATTAATTATCTTTTTTTAAATAATTTAGTATTAGCAACACAATTAATAAATTTGTTTTTTTGTGTAGTTTCTGCATGTGCTTTGATTCAATTTTAAAGTTTTGGTAGTACTACAAGATTGAATAAAAAATAGTTATTTTTATTAAACATAGTAAAGTATTAAATAAATAATGTAATAGATAAACCATAATTCGTACCCCTAGAACACCAATTTCTTTCGATATAATAGAATGAAAGGTCAGAGTCGAAGATCCATTGTCGAATCGCTCAAGAGCTGCTGTAACCTTTGCAAATGGTTTGTAGTATTGCACGGCATACGAAATAACCTTTATTACGTAGGCACCCTGTGATTTGGCATAAACAAATAATCATTACATTCAATCAAAAACAGGTGAGACATTTGCATATACGAGTAGTAACTTAAACACATGCATTCTCTCTGTTTTAAAGTATGTTGAAGAATTTTAGCCACTGTCTCATTGGCGTAAACACATACTAAATAATAATTAAATTAATAGTTGTTGTACATTTTACACGTGAAAATGCGTAAAAAATATGAAATTACGGTTACAATCTACATGATCCCAGGACACTAATTTGGAAGAATAATTGTAAAACTCTTGCTAAAATGTATTTGGAAGATATTTTGGTTTTTATCGTGTATATTAATTCCTTTCTAAAGTTAAAAAAAAAAATACTACACGGAATAAAATCAGATGAAACGTAGTAAGAATGGAATGATATTTATCCAATACTAACATAGTTTCCTTCCGAGATCATGGCGGCCGATGTAGCCATAACCAGAGCGTACACGAAATTATAACGACATAACATGTTACGTTCCACGATGTTAGAACTGTGATTGTAGAGGGATAATTGTGTATTCATAAATATAATCCAACGGATGTGGATCATTACAAAAAGGAATGATTTACTTTAAAAACTGATAGTGATCGTTATTTGAATAGGAAAACACACTGTCAATATGCACGTACATTCAATGTGCTAGTAATTCTAGTTTTAATGAGATGAAAATACATTTTATTCAACTTTAACATCACTAGTATAAGTGTGCTTAATTTGTTTTTTGGAAATTATTAATTACTAGAGGAATAGCATCTGTTAGCTTAACAACGACAACACAAACGACGGACTTATTACCGCTAGGTAAATCAACTACACATTTAGCAAATAAAAAAATGAAACAATAATAAATTGAAAGATCAAAAGGTAATTAATAATATATTATATTCACTGGATTTTTTTTGTCCACTCTTTTAATAATTTTAGAGTATGGTATAATAATCAAAGACATTGTTACAATAAGCACATCCATAAAGTAAATTTTTCCGTTCTAAATTATGCAGAAATTTAAGTTCTTTATCCAAAAGTCAACGATGAATGATAGTGAGTCAAAATACAATATATAATGTCTTTATATGACTCAACATAAAAAGCGATTATGAATAATTGTAGTCTTTAAGTGATTTAACTACTCGATAGTTATGAAAATAATGTGATTTTTTGCGTCTGAAAGTACGGTTGTTATTATTAAAAACATTGTGAAAAAAATACTCAGCGGATAGTACTCCTGCGGCTGAACATACGGAATCCTTAATAAGAGAGGCTTATGGCGAATAACATCTGGGACCCGAGGACGGCAAACACTTGGCTGTAAACACGAGGTTACTGTAAGAAAAATGTTTTGTATCGCAAGCTTGCGTTATATTTTGTCATATCTCGTGTTTTGTGTACATTGCCTTGCGGCGATGCACAATTTTGTTTATTTATCTAACTGGCGTTGACTGTGTATTATGATATCTTTTTACGTATTACGTTCGCACGTTCAATTTTTACCTCCAGTCAAGTTGACTTTTTCATAGTTACATAATTAAATAAAAGTAATTTCTCTTCAATTCAAAAGCTAAATGGTTTTACCATCATATCTGTGTAGATATCTTAACATGATAAATCAATAGGGGTCTTATTCACAAAATAATATAGAGGGGAAAGAATATTTACTATCTTTTTTAGCACGCAGCTGCTTTGATGATTCTAGTCACGTAATATCTGAGGAGTCTAATTCTCCTAATTTTGCACCTTATCGAAGCGAGGTTTACGCAACGGAGAATATTATGAAATAATTCGTTCAAGCGGGATCACAAAGTTTTAAGGAAGATTATTGATTTTTAATAAACCAATATTTTAGATTGCGTATCTTTATACTCTATTAACGCAAAATGTTTGATAGAAAAGTTTCGATTATAATTTGTTTCTTAATTGTAATGTATGCAACCATTAGTTCCAAAATATTCCAAATTTGAATATGAATTATGATTTAGATATCATTATTTTGAAATATTTAAAGTTACTGTATAGTTATAATACAGTAAAGTTATGGTATTTGCAGCTAAATACTAGAATCATTTAGCTTCAGAGATGTATAAAATAGAAAAAATGGCGCTGAGAAAACCTATACTATTCGCGACATAAGCAAAATGAACTTGGTAAAATATCTAAGACATTTGTCAGTCGATTACCTGAGAGGGAGACTCCCTTGATAATATTACAAAATTCAACATCCCCTACAACGTCTTACTGTGCTTATGAATATAAATTTTCTCGCCAACCTCTTTTTACATGTAGATGTAATAGACCAAATGCATTTCCTTTCACCGCCCTTTTTGTTCCATTATAATTTTGATAGCTTACTTTAAAAAATATTATTGACAAAAACAAAACTTATTCTCTCAAAAATCTCTAGTCTTTAATGCGAAATCAGTGTGTTAATAAGGATGCATAAAATTTTTCGCAACTGTCCCTTTCTTTGAATTGAAATTGTTTAATTATGCAAATTGTAATCAAGTGTTAAAACGACTGAAGCGTTCGAAGATGGTATAATTTTGTTTAAGAACTGTAAGAAATTGTAAAATATATTAGGTGGTAATTTTGATGCAGATTAGAATTAATAGTTAAAGTTAAAAACAATTTTCCTTTCGTTTAAAGGGAATTTTAAATATTATTGAATATTAAAAACTATTGAATATTAGTAAACAAACCCCTTGTTACGCTTATGAAATGGGAATTGTAAAGAGTTTGCTGAATGATTTGATTTTGTCATTTTAAATAAAATTGTATACATAATTATAATTTATTATTTAGTAACTCCTTCTCTTCTGATTGTTATATAAATTTAACCATTTATAGTTGAGGGAGAGTATAGAAATGCTTTACATCTTCTTTCTACTCATATTACTACAGCTAGTGGACATACACGACATTTATTACCTCAACTCAGTAATTTCACCGAATATTAATTTAAATTAAATTTGAGGCTACGGCTGGCGAGGTCGCTGTTATCTGTAACAGTGTTCTCAAGGTCCTGCTATGAAACGTAGAAGATAAAATATCATAATGGTGTTAGTCGCTACAAATCTGACATAATCTGTAGATGCCGCTACCAGGACAGGGTAAACCAGGGCATCACCACCACATTCAACATAAAACGCTAAATGTTAGAACGTTTCCTTAGCAAATTAAACAGTTAATGATTTTCTATGAACGCGAGGTGTAATTAGAAGAACGATAGCTTACTATGTAGCTTATGCAACAGTTTTATCACGGTAAGTTTATTTTGTACTTTAATTTATATATAGGATTACATTAAATCCTATCATCTAAAATAATCTACGGGGATTAGCCATATAGAGCACGTTGCTATAATAGTTAGCGGTTGACGCATCCGGCCGCGGCACCGCTTACAGGGCTTACAGCTAAAATTTCTAACGCACAAAGGATGTGGGTAACCCTTGCGGAACCGAGATCAGCACATTGAAGTACCTCCGAGAATATTCTGAAATACCCAAATGTAGCGGGACATTTCACGTAAACTAATATAAAGTTCAGATTTTTATTGAAATATCTTACTGTGTTATGGATTAAAAATTGTTTTAAAAATATAATACAAACGAAAGGATAGTCAAATATGGTACAAAAACAGAAGTTGGATTTTACTGCTACTGTTTGATACGATAAATGAACAGTATAAATTACCTAAATTATTATATATCCGCATACAATGTATAATATTTTTTTGAGGCTCGAAATGTAATAAAATGCCTTACGACTCGCATATCTATTGAGCCAGCGAATGTTTTACCAAATTGACGTCGAACATGGGATCATGCGTTCTTTTGATATGGTAATCCGCCCGTACCCTTGGGCAATAATCGATTATTAAATAGGCAAAAATCGGCATGATCGGTAAAAAACCCTTGGAATCCACTATAAGAGTCTTAGGCTGATTCTTTATGAACGAAAGGGCCGATTGTAGGTCAAATCCAGGCCTGTTGATCACAGAATAATTTATAGAGATTGCTTTGAGTGACTAAACTAGATGAGTAATATTTTACCTTGAATTCTTTTTAACCATATTTTTAGTTTATATGAAAAATAAATAAAATCGAAACATTGTAAAGAAATTTAGACTTCAGTAACATTTCGTTGAAAAAAGATGAGGTAATGTTAAAAAATAAAATAACTCTAAAAGAAGATTACTTTTGTTGATTATCCGCGAAAAAATGTTAATCGAAATACCAAACAAATCAGTTCATACTTTCTCTGACAATTTCTTTGTATCTAAGTAGAGCAGACCTGAAAGAGGTTCATTGTCTCTAAAGTTTTTAGATTGACAAGTACAGAGACATTTAATGATAAAGGTAAAATTTTCTCTATCAATTCACCTCTATGTGAAAAATTGATATAAATTTTTATTGTAATATATTTTATAATTGGAATAGAGGTTTCAAGCGGCATGCAATATTTTTATAATTCTGATAACGTAATTTCTTCTTTATATAAGTGTGAAGACGTAATTAAGTCAAAAGCTTTAGTAAATAATCAACAAAATCTCCAATAATGCTCTAAATGGGTACACAAGGGTGCAGATGAGGGGTCACTGACCACTCGAGACGACGACGTAGCAGATTTTTATCTCAAGCGCCGCGCCGAATATGACGACTTTTTGCAAAACCACGAAAAGATGTCTGAAGAGCCCCGCTCCGAGGCGAACGCTGAACAAAAATGCATTACGTCGCTCTGCCGTTGCAATTACGGTATATAACTCAGCAGTGCTATAATTACATACAATAAAAACAAATTTTTAGCGCTGATAGTATATGCTACGTTATTCTGGGTACATCTTTTTAGATTTGAATTAAAATTCGGTAAATACCTATACAGGTACAAATACATTTTGTGTAGTAAAAAAATCACATTTGCTTTTTTTGGCGTCACTACTATTTTATGCATTTACCTTTGGATAAGTAAAACATAGTTAATATATGCTTGTACCGTTTTACCACTCACATTAATTAGTGCAGTTACAATTTACATTGTCCATTAACAAAATGAGAATAACTTTCAAGGTATGTTAGAAAACGCTAATTGCATGAGAAAACTTGAGTAATTGGGATATACCATCTGATGCCTCAAGGTGATGAGCGTGCGTAAAACTGTAAAGATCACAACTGATAGTGGTAAAGCTTAACAATAAGTGGAAATCTCGATCGGCTATTTTTCATGTTAAAATAGAGAACGTCGGTAACTCCGCCGTTTTCCATTACATACTTTTCAAGCCGGACAAGTGTTGGAACAAATACGCGCAATATGAAGAAAATAAACAAACCGTATTGGAGTATGGAGGCGCATCTCGAACTGAGCCCGATCGGAAATTCCGTTACCCGCAGAGGGAATCGACTAGTGCGAGCGCATTTGGTCCGCTCGTACTTTGAGTTTGCCGTCGCGATGCCGAACTCTTGTATGTGCTTAGGGTCACCATACCACTCTACACAAAAGATGTAATTATTATTTCCCTTTTTTGTTTTATGTTCGATTAAGCGGCTGATGTAGATTTTACATGGAATGATGCATGTATCATAAACTTACATTTCTTCACACCTAATATTATTCATTTACATTGCTAATTTTGTCAAATATAGAGGTACATAGATACCGCCGATATACAGCAGACATGACTTCAAAGCGCCACAGTATATGTGAAAATTAGATGTTAGTTCTTTGTACATATAAAAATAACTTAATTACATTTTTCCTTGGCATAATTTTATGTTAAGAATGCAATAAGGATGAAAATAAAAACTGATAGTCTTACAAAATTACGAAACAAGGTTACCCTACATCCACTTCAACGAACTGCACGTGATTGAATTCCGTACGTATAAAAGTTTACGTTTAAAGAGCATAGTTTACATTCTTATTCCGCGAAATGGCATAGGATATGCGTCAACTTGCAGCCTTTATTACTTCTACAATTGAATTTCCGAATATTCCGAATATTTTATACACATCATGCGATCTATACTTCTAAATAATATTTAAAATTTTCTTAACAGGGTGGACTGCCCATCCGGCGATGGTCGCGGGAAGCTAAGCATCTTTATGGTAATTCTTGAGAGAAGCCTATAGCTGCTATTAATTATCAGAAACGTTAATCCTAAATAAGTTTTTATGTAATTAAGATAAAGAAACAAAAGAAATTGGCTTCGTTAATATCTTTTCAAGAGTTAATTGGATCATTAAGTGTATTTAAAAACAGATCATAAAGAAAACAGGTATGGCGTGTTAACCTGCAGTACTAACGTGTTAATCTAACGAAGTTATCGCTTAAAGAGTGGTTGTCGGAGAAAATTGCTCAATCAAAGATTGTTGAGGTTAGGTCAAGCGTGACTTACCTCGTAAACCACATAATGACTACTCGCCGAGCTTATAACGTATTTATTAGGTCTACGTTATATGAATATTTATGTTGTCATTAAATGCAAGAAAAATAACAATTTAGTTGAAATTAGGCACGTATATAGCCAGCAATCACATTAAGTTTTTATTAGTTTCTGGCATCGCCCGTCACTTTGTTTTGGAACTTCTATCTGATTCTTTAACGAACTATTATATTATCTGGATTATAAATATTATAACCAAATTGACAACAAATGGTATAAAAAGCAGACGTAGACTTAAGTTACGCTACATTTATTACAAATTTTGATCTTTAGCTTTTTTTTGCATATAGTTTGCGTTTATCGTTGATAAGTTGTGATGGAAAGATGATTAATTGTAGCGAAAGCATTTAAACTCACACTAAATTTTTGTTTAATTGAAAATGATAGTTTTTATAACTGTATTTATTCGCCATATTATAACTTATATCTACAACAGTTTACAACGCACCTTCTGCGAAGACGAACTGACAACAAAAGGTTTGTCTTTTATTGGGTGTTTTTATTCAATGTTTTAAAATTCGTGTAAATTTTTTAAAAAGAGTTTTACATTTCCATTGTATTAGATTCAGCTAATGTATTTTTATATGAAACTTAAACGCCATTATATTGGACAACAATTTCGTTTTAAATAATATTGCATCATGAATCAATCACAACTATAAGAAAACAATTTCCTCCGTTCGTTATTGAATCTGATGTAATGAAAGTTGCCCACCGGGTTTCGGGTTTATTATCCGACCATTTTATGTAGGTAATGGAAAATAAAAGAAACATTTCTACGACTGTCGTTTCATTAACTAACGTTACTACTTAGGTGAAGGCAAAGTTGAGTAATAAGAGAGGCCGCTTCTCCATAACAATTACGGCACTCGGAAGTAATAAAAGTTCTCTTTTTTCCGTACGTGACGTATAAATCGACCGACTCTTATGGACGTGTTCTGCATCGCTTACCTACGGTTTCCCTTTTATGTTTTCTTATATTTCACTCGATTACTTTCCATCGACTCAATGTATTAATAATTAAAGCTTCTTCAGTTGGACTTAACTTCATACGATATTAAGTGACAATGAGGTGGTAGACGGTGAAGCGTTATCGTTCAGAATTCTCTGGCTCTTATATGTATTTACACCGGAACAGTAATGCCGTTACGGCGGCAGATTGACATAGGGTAGTGGCTACTTAGGCATGTTCGAAAACCCTACCGCTATCCAAGTTCTACTACTACACATTTGGCCAGCGAATCAAACTAGCAACATCCGTATTACCGTACAAAGCAAACGTAACCACGACGCAGGCTTTAAAATAATTTATTTTAAAATTTAACACGCTCTTTTCAAGTGAGCATTATCTTGTAACTATTATTGCATTCAGGTTTATGTTATTATAATTCAATTCTCTCTCCTCTATATTATTCAATAACATTTTCAATTTACGGTATTTTGAACTATATTTTTTTTCTTTACATATAACACAGAAAATTTTATATCTTAAAAAAATACTTCCATATGTTATGGTTTACTTCTAATATTAAAAAGGTTTCGATAATTTGTTTTTATTTAACAAACACATTAGTAAAAATTAGGAAAGGTATGTCTATATATTTTATCAGTTATTGAAAAAAAAATAATTAAATAATACTATACAAAATGTGAGTTGTGAATGAGTTGATTAAGGAAGGGATCGCGGGATAATTCCGTCACGATGATTGATGTCTTTTGTCTAAAGAGACGCGATAACCAAAACTCCGTAACGAGTTTCCTCACCCTTCGCACGTGCAAATCGGATTTGTCTAATTTATTGCTCTGTCTCGAGGCATTGTGAGATGCCACGGTTACTTAGTTCTCGACACCTTACTGTAATAATAGGATCTCTAGAGGGATTTAAATTGAATCTCGCTGCAGGCAGCTCAAGTGGATATTTAAAGTGAAGCGTCGTCTTGGAGACACAATCATCTTTTTAGAATGGCTTTCTATAAAGAGGATAATAAATAACAAATAAAAAAGCTCCTTCAACAATTTTTTTTTTAAATATAAAGTATTGAGAGTTTCTTTACTGTAACAATTATAATAAGTAATAGCATTTCAGTGCTACTTTGCATAGTTTTACTATTGGATACTTTCTTCGATGTTACTAAATATTGGTTAAATATATGATACAATAATTATATTTCATCTGGTATTATATTGTGAAAATAATAACAATGTTTACCTTCTTCGATAAACTGCAAGATAATTAATATTACAGTACAATATGTGGCAAAAAGCCACTGGCCCATAAGAGAAGAAATTGAATTATTCAATAACCATGGCAACACTACGGAAAAACAATTGAATACCTGTTGTGACGATTTCATATTGTGGAATAAAGAAGTACTAAGTGTTTGTTATTATTACGTAGATATCTATAAGTATATCGACGAATGTACACAATATGTTCCAAGAATAACTTTAAGGAACATACTATATCCGCCTAATCACACAGGCCGGATTGGTGATTTGGGGTTTTACCTTTATCCTCAACATAGTCTTACGAGCTCTAACAGCGGAAACATAATTATGAGCAGATCTTTTGTATGTTATTAGGGTTTAGTAATACTAAAGCATCATTGTGAACCCATCACCTTTATTAACAAATAATAAAAACATGAGTAACGGTCGAGGTTATATTTTTTTAATGAATTTAATACATCAATTAAATTGAATTATTTAGTGAATTTCATAGAATATAATAACAATGTTAACTATAGATCATTATCTACACACAAGGCAATGAGTTTAAAACATTTTTGATCGTTTAGCAACCATATTAAGTTATTGATAAATAAATTACAAAATAAATTCTTGCTTGATTCGAAGTAAAAACCTTTGTTTTAATAAAAAAAGCAAAAAGTAGGTGTATTTCGTTTACCCTTCAACGATGTATCAGAGAAAGACGAGGGTGAAAAAGGGGCAAGCTTGGAATGAAAATAAACGTTTGAACGATCGTTTAGACCCTTTACGTTGACCTGACGTGTAACGCAAAAAAATATGATAAACATTCAATTAAAGGTAACAAGCTGATTGTTGGGGGAAAAACATTTTTCCTACTATTTACAGTAATAGAAAATCGATATGAAAAAGTCATCACTGTGTGGCTCTAAAAAGTACAATAAAATTACGAAATAATAGCTATTTCTGAAATTGAAAAGAATGAATGACAATGAAGTGCTTAGATAATTCATTCTTTCATTGACCACAAATGTAAAAGGTTGGAAATTGGAAGGACAAAAAGATTATCAAGTAAAGTCTATTGGTTCGCCGTTTGACGGACTTTCTGTCGGAAAATACAAAACAGATACTTTGTTTTTGGTTTGGTTTAAACCTCAGGGAATTATTTCGAGTGGACATTTGTGTTTGGAAAATCGTAACATTTTCGGTGTACTTGTATCAATGTGTCATTCATCCTTTATTTTTACTGATTGTCTTAATGCGGAATATGAAACAGTATTTCATTACGGAAGATTTTAAATAAAGTAAATCTTATGATGAAACATGTGTTATACAATAATAAAAAACAGTTTGTGTACATTTTATTATAAATTTCTTAGTTTGTTGTGACTACTTGTAATTAACTGATTGTAAAGCTAACACTAAATAATTAAAGGATAATATATAATTAGCTTTCGTTTGTTTTGTCAATTCATTACGACAAAAAAGCAAATTTTTCGAAATTTTATAAATTACGAATTAAAATTATATTAAAATTTAATAAATTACGAGTGCTGTTAACAGCACTCGTAATTTATTAAAAGTAAAGTATACGTACTTAATATGTAGGTACAGAAAAATTAAATCCATTTCAAGTATCGCATGACATTTTAACTATTACAGCAGGTTATTCCCCTGCAAATGTCTCAATTAACACAGAAAAGCACGATAAAGGCGACAGGGAATAAATTGGTAGCCATTTATTAGCCACGACAATTTACTGAGCTCAAATCACTCCATATCCACCCGTCGGTTGGGCTTACTACGGAGTAGTTATTGCAGGCTAACTGGTACTTGTTTTTCATAATTCTTATGTGGCAAAAAAATAATAAAAAATCTTAAATCATTTTTAACAAATAATCAAATGTTTACCAAACTTATTATGCGCCGGTTTATATTAAATTACATTAGAGATTTGAATAATTAGACTTTTTTTTTGGCTTTTTTGGTGTCTTTTTTTTTAATGTAATGACCTTAACAAAAGAGTTCGAGGAAATTAAAAAGTAGTAACTGCATAACAGTAGACGTTTTTAGACGAATCACTTGTAAAATTAATTTTTAATTTATATACACATGACGCCTGTTTAAGAAACAAGTCGTAATAAAGTAAGATTTTTTTTCTGTAACAACTTGTTCGTCTCGTTAAAATATAAAATGTTTGCACAATTTGGAAAGCTAACTTCACCCACTCTTTCTGTATCTGGTTTAAAAACTCTCTATCATTTCAAAAGACGGGAAGGCAATAATTCAATGCTACATGTTAGTGTGGTTATTTTAGGTTATTATGTGATTTATATTCGTATGCCCACTAGTAATATCGATATCAATGGAAATAAATATTGACTAAATTTATAAAAACGTTTAGTATTATAGTTTTATGAAATGTTTTTTTTTTGCAATCAAAAATCTTTAAAGTACATTTAAATGGAAAATATCGACAACTGCAAACAAAACTTCAATTTGAAATATTTAGAATATAGCACTAGCTAAAAAACATTTGAATTTTTAGATTGTGTCCATATGTGTGTATCAAGAGTATAGTCGTATGAAATATTCGCTTGCGTTGGAACAAACATTTACACAAGTTTTGATTTTTTTTAAGTTAGAACGAGTACAATGATCAAATAATATTTTATTTGCTTCGATTTTATTTTTCTTATTTGTCTTTGTGTACATAAGGTATTTTTATTATTATTTTTATTTTTACATTTTTGTAAAAACCGCAAAATGTAATTTAATGTCACATCATTTCCGTTAAATTTCGTTTAAAATTGCAATTGTTAATAGAAAAATGGTATAAATAAATTAAAAAAAAAAAAAATTATTATAAATATGTGGTAGTAATGGATTCTAAATTACAATAAACCACTTTCAGATGTGGTGCTTCAGCTCAATTGTTTGTTTTTTATCACTTGAACAATAACAGAGAATGCTGAAACTGCAGTATATCCGCACTAAGCCACTCGCACACAATCTCGAGTGCCCATTCTATGCGTCGTCAAACCGTAATGGGTGAGAACAAATGGTGCTATTTATCGTAAAATCGACACTAAAAACAGCGTAACACATCCTTTCGGCAAAACAAGTAGTAAATTTTATACGCTTTGTTCGATACGGGTCTTGAAACGAACGATTATTGTTGATGGAGGACGTTATTGTGTTCCTGTAATTGAAATCCATAATTTTCGCTGTAAGCTCATGTTCGATAGTTTATTGGTGCTGTTTGATGTCTGCTGTGAGCGCTTGAAATTAATTAAGGACTTTTTTCTTGTTCCAAATGACTTAGTGAAATAATATACACGTATCTGTTTTTAATTATAGGGCTTCTGTTACTTACAGGTCTCATAAAACTTATGACCTGGTGGTAGTTAACGTGAAAAATCTTGTTATAAATACTTGACTTAAATGAAATAATACCAAGTATAACAAATAACATATTTCTGTATTTACTGATAGAGGATTTAATAAGGATTAGAGGTTTAGAAACTATATATGAATACGATGTGTATCTTATTAGTAATTCCTTCAATGTTAATACTGATATCTCTTGATCTTTATATCTTTGATTATCCTTCCAAATATTTTTTAGGACGCGTCGATTGTTTGTTCTGTCTCATAAAACATGGACACTTAAAAGGGATAAGTAAGCTCTATCGCGTTTGTATATCACTACCATGCCGCATACAAAATTTATTTGTGAACAGCTGTCCCAGCGAACTTCGTACCGTCCAACAATCAATGAATATCGTTTTACTCTCTTAGTGATCTTAATTTTTTAAGTGGTGAACCATTTTTAATTTCTTAGGATTTTCTCATTGTTTTATTGTTCATAAAATGAAAGTTTTTCGATAGCGCCATCAAGTGGTTATTTGTTGAACTGAATAGCTGATACCTGATCTCATTAGAATATTTTATTTTTCTTTGACAAAGAGTAAACTAAACTGAACCTATAGATTTTTTTAATGTTACAACTATTGACATAATTCAGTACGAGAAAATCTTTTTACCCACTTTCCCACAGGAACCCTTAATTTTCCCAGGATGAAAGATACCCTAAAAATACCAAACAATAAGTAATCTATGTGCCTAGTTTGATGAAAAACTGTTCAGTAGTTTTTTTTTTGCGTAATTCGCGATCAGAAACATACAGACAGACGGACTGATACAAAAATTAAAAAAAAAATGTTTTCGTTTCTATATCCTCGAAAAAATGCATTCTAATTAAATATTTCAAAAAATATTAACCGTACAGATTCTTGAGAAAATAAAATATGTTATAATATTTTAACAGTTCTATTTTGTGTCAAATTTATATATTTTCAATATCATCATGATTTACATTATTTTTAAGTAAATTTAATTGAAAAAAGTATGATTGTGACTATTTTTTAATTATTAGGATTTACTTTATTATAGTTGAATTTGTTTAGTAGAAAAATCTATTGCTTCTTTGTTCATTGCAATATCCAACGTGTTTGTCAAATACTTGAAATTTGCAAATTCGTATATTTATTTTTGGACAATAATTCCTTAAAATAACGAATACAAAGGTATTTACTAAAGTACAAACTAAAAATAAACTTAATTACTATAGAAAAATGAACATTCTCAGGTCATCCTCAACTGGCAGAGTACCGAGCAAACTATTGGCATTGTTTCGCTAGGACCAAGAGGCACTTCAGTGAATTTTTTACAAATATAATTTTTGTAAATTATGATTGGTCTCGAACTAATTTCGAACTAATTTCTTCTAAGGATTTGATGTGATATGATAAGATTTTTTTTGTCAACATATGATGTGATTACAAAAAAAATCTTGCTTTTTATCAAGATTAATAATGAAAAATAAGAGTAAAAAAAATTCAACAAAGTAAAATTTAAATATAATATTAAAGTCGTATGAGAGACGTTTAAAGCAATAATGTTAAACGTATGCATGACCTTAACAAATTGCGCTGCAAAGCGGCGCAAAAATGGGATAAAAGCCCCAAATTTATGTCCAGGGCTCATCGTGAACCATTAACACGTAGTAGCGTTCTGCATAATACATTAAAATGTCACGTCGCCGCTGCTGCATTATTATTAACGGGTGCCCTGTATCAACAAATTCTCAATTATTTCTCTCTCTTATGAGTATCAGGTGTACGCTTTGAACGGGACAGTACTGTAATAGAACAAAGGAGTGGCTTTTTGTTATTTTCACGTAGATACAAACGTTGTCTGCGAATTCCATTGACTACGGGACAGTTGACAATTTATTACGCATTGCAATTTTATTATTACGTTTTATAGTAATTAAAATAGATAATATGAATAGGATCGTGATGAGTAATGTAAAAACCTAGTTTGAACTTATTTAAGTAGATTTAGCTGTTTGTCGTCTACTCTCAAGTTAACTAATCTGTTTTTCGTACTTGTTGGCGGTTTACGTAGATTCCTCAAGTCGAAAGTATTTGGTGTTCATTTTCAATTTGAACTTATTGATTATTTTATTATTAAGGATTTTGGTGTCGCGAGTACTGAAATCGATGAATGTGTAAAAGTCGCCGAAAAATCTAAGAACGAGTTAAATCATTCGAACAAAGAGACGGCAATGACTAACCAGTCTTAGATAGTAATACTACAGCAGAATAGGGGAACAATGAAGAACAAGTGCAATCTAGTTGCGTTGTGCTAGAAGATTTTGTTTACCTTTCTTGTTATCTCTGGCTGTGTCACAGAGATAAAAATATAGAAAATAGTTATTAATTTTTGTTTAGCATAGTTTGTTAAAAATTCATAAAAAGTGTTAAAGTTCCAATTAGTATTATTTGACGGCTTTAGCTACTTTGTTGATTACAAATATTGTGGTCGATTTGGTAATTTCATTAGTGACCTAAGTAACAGAAAAGTTTCAACATTTTTATCAATCGGGTCACGCCCCATTCTAATGAAGTGAGGCGTTTGTCACAGTAACAACCGCAAGGATCGCATTTGAGATCGCGATAAAAGAGAAATTTACTACCGTCCTTATAATAAAAGGTATATTTCTTCTTGAGTGCGAAAGTTTATTTAAAATAATTATATTAGACGATAATGTTTATGATAAATAAAATAGCAAAAATTTGTCACAATATTAAAATAATGTGGTGATTAAATGTAAGTGATACTATATTTTAGTTGTAATATTAGCTTAAATTGTGATAAAAAAAAGTAATTCTTTATTTACGGAATAGCTGATAGTTTTAAAATTGAGCAAAAGCTTTTACTAGAGAATATGGTAATATCAAAAATTTTGCAAATCTTTCTTATTATTTATTTTAATAATAATAATAATGTTTTTTTAATTAAAAAAAATATCTTTCTTTTTTTTACAGTAAGTCGATTTTTGTAACTCGTACATTACGAAAGAATTGGTAATTTTTTTTTAATATTCTAATTTAAATTTTTTTTGAAAAGGAATCAGAATACGGAATTGATGGTGAAAAAATGAAATTTCATTCCGTACAAAAGCAAAATCTCATCCGTATATGCAAACGGAACCCCGCATGGAAAAATTTCAACGAATTCTTCTATCGCAAATTGTATTTGAAATATCCAAAACGTGAGATGAAAGCGAGCTGTCCGAATCTAGATAATGCAAATACAGGCCACTGACGGCGCCGCCCGATGCGCTTTGCGAGAACTCTTTTGATGGCGGGAGGGCACCGAATAACATTTCGCTTTATCAAATACCTGGTTACACCGCGGCGGGGGAGAAGCTTTTGGCTTGTTCTGAAATACCTGCACGCGCAGGAAATTACGTCGTTTGAAGTTGTATTTTTAACGCCTATTTATAAAGTTGAAGCTAGTGTAATTATTTAAAACGAGACTTATTTGAATCATTTTTTTAGAAGCTGAAGAATATATGACTCCAATTGGCACATGAGATTAAGTAACAATAAGAACGTAGATGCCGAAGAATGCTCACTATCCGGCTCTCATATGTATGAATGCTCGAGAACAGCGACATTGTTATGGCGGTAGATTGGCATTGCGGGTAGCTAATCAGGGGATTTCGATAAACTCCTATACTAACCTGACTCCACTACTAATGTGGCCTCCAAATCGTACCTTTGACCTCTGAGTTACAAAGCAAAAGGTATTCTATTGCACCACGGAGGCAGTTAACTCTCAGTCTGATCGTAATGTAAAAATCGTAAATAGAGCTTCATAGGGCTAACTTATTGCTTAACACGGGGTTAATGTCCCGCTTGCCATAAATTACAGTCATTATATATTTTAATGATGGATGCTGTTTTAAAAAATTCTTCACAAAACTAAACTAAATCGATGAAGTATAAACAAAAATGAATTTATGCCTCTATATAATATCTATCAAAAACTTAATCTGACATTAAAAATGAATCCGTTTCTTGTTTCGCTGTGTCGAAAATCTATAAAAATATTATAACGTGCACTAAAATGTCGTAATACTAGAAATATATAACTTTTAACGCTTTTATAAACTCGCTATTAGCTATAAAATTAGTTTCGTGTAATAAACAATACTACGATTTCCGTGACGGCAATGTTTCATTCGGGTATGTACCTGTTAACGGTTGCAATGGATTTTTGTAATAATCCACATTTATGTGTATATTTATCTAATAAATCATTTATATATTAAGGTAATTTGCCGCTAAAACAATATTGCTGTGTTGCGGCAGTCATAAACGTGAGAGCTAGACTATTCTGGTGTGCCCTCTATCAACAAAGGTCTCGTTGTCATTAAAGATGTGAAAAAGAGATATTAGCCTCTTGCTGATAAAAAGATACTTAGACAGCTAACTGTGTATGGCACACAGTGCGTATAGCATTGGGAAATAAGATTGTAAGTTACATTACTTCAACAATTTCACTAGCTGCACCACTCTTCAAAGTGGAAAAAAGCAATGTTTGCCCACTACCGTTTGCATGATCGGTCCTTGGTACGAGAGGATTGCTACTATGATTTCAGTTAAACATCTGTTAGTTATTAGATGAGATTTTTTCCCATAATTATGCTTTGAAAACTTTTTTAAAATTTACTTAAAGTCATTTAAAAGAATTTTTTTTGCCTATTTTAATTAAAATAATAAATAATATGGAAATAGAGAAATAAAGACAGCAATCTTTTTTTTTTAGTTTTAGTATTAAAATATTAATTTGGAAGCAAGTCTTTTATTCGCCGGCAGAATTACGGAAACGAAAAACGTTTCAGAACTGGTCTTCAATAGCGCATTCAATCAAAATGAATCGTATTGTTTTCCATTGGCGAAGCACTTTTCAAATTAATTTGATTGCTTTATATCCGAAAATGTGATGAAGTATTGCTGTATGACTATTGCATTTTAAGCGGACACAATGTGTGTAATCCGTTCGTGTCAATGCACAAAAGCAATAACGCCAATGTTGGCCGATGGAAACTAGCACTCGTTAAGCAGTCTTTGTGTGTAGTAAAATGTACAGTTTTATATCTGTTCACCATTATCCTATGTGTTACTATGTAGGCCAATTTATTTGGCTTAAAAATGTTTTTAACATCGTTCAATATTTACCCAAAGTAAACGGTAAAAAACAATATTATAATTGTTTTAGGAATACGTTTATGTATACCATCACAAAGCTTATTTTATTGTGAAATAGTAGTAGTAGATAAACAAGTTATTCAAAAACTAATAGCAAATGGTCTAAAGTCCGTTCCAAACTTGGATTTGATTTCAAAATTATAATCAGAACGATTACTTATTTTATTTACATGAATATTTATCCAGTAGTAAGTTATCTTGTTTATATTATTAGTATGTTGTCCTGCTAAACAAAAATGAACTGCGAATTGAAAATGGCAGATAAATGCGACGATTGTTACAACATTCAGTAACTGTAAATGTCAACTAGCCATTGCTTCGTGAGTAGTGCTTCTATTCCTAAAGAAAATATTTGTATAAAATACAAACTCGTCTAACTCGGATACGGAGAGTCCATGAAAGCTGGCGAGTGGGCCAATAAATAACAAATCAGCCACAGGCATAATATGCACTATTACTCAGAGTCAAGAATTTTAAGTTGACTCCAGTACATGCAAAGTTACTGTTAGAAATTTTGGATGCTTTGAAATAAGATGTAGTAAAATGTCACATTAACTTGATTCTTAACGTCACCTTATTTCAAGACTTACTCGTTCATTTATGTCACTTTTTTATTGAAAGTAACGCCCATCGGCACTTATATTGCAATGCGATATTAAGAAGTATTTTTTTTTTATTTATACAATGTCGATGTGCTATATTACTTTTACCAATGCTGTATACGTAACATAAAATCCATATATACATACATATAGTCCAATACAAACTATTTAATTTATTATTTAACTATTTAACACTCTCTACATTTTTATTAGATTAAAATATTCATGTTAAGATAGAATAAGATAGCTTTTATGTCGTCATACAACAAACACAGGGACATAATAAATTTTGTAAGCATTTGTAAATAATTTATTTCATGTCAGATAATACGGTGAAATCTTCTTGCCCAGAATATTTTAGCTCTCAAATATATGATTGTCGGAACACAGCAACGCTGTTCTGGCGGAAAATTTACATTGAGGATAGTAGCCAGTCAGGCAGATAAAAAAAAATACAACCACTATCCAGACTTCAGTAATTTTAAGAGTTCATTATTAAATGTGAATGTAGTACATCAACCATGTTCGTAGTATAATTTATATTTTTTTCAGTATTATAAATAGCACCCTGAACAGTAGATTTGTTTGTAGATATAAAAAATAAAATTCAATTTACAATAAAACTATTGTTCACATAGTGTTTAAATATTAAATCAAATACAACGAAGCAAAAGCTTGTATTCATATATTTGACGATACCAGATGAAACTCAAAATTGTTTAGCATGTCAGCGAAATATAAAAATTCTATGAATTGAAAACATTAATTTGATGTATAAAAAATTAAAAACAGATTTGCTTGTAGGTAAACTGAAATGTGGTAATTGTATTGTGTGGTTATTTATAATAAAACTTTTAAAACATAAAGATATACTTTTTTAATCGTCATCACTTCAATTGTTACATTAATTTACGTGAACTTTAATTTACGAAATCTTGACGGACTGTTTGACGAATTAAGAGTGGTCACAAGCTGTAGCAGCTTCTTTTTTAAATAAAAGTTTTCAATTAAATATATTTTTTATTGTTCGCGGACATGCTAAATAATCTTCAGTTTCATCTTGTAGCACATGGTATAGAAACCAAAAAAAATGTTTAAGCTGTTTATAGTCATAGAGCAATATACTTCTAGTTAGCTCTTCAGCTCCTCTGTACATAGATATATTTCTTGAATTGTAAGCTGTATGTTTTTTTTTTGGAAATGTGTAAGTAATTATTTAAGATTACGGATGATTAATACAAGATTTACGGAATTCGTCATTTTTATAAAATAACCCTACATAAGAATTTATGTATATTAATGTATTTGAGTTTGTTGTTTTTTTTTTTGTACAGCGTCTACCAACGTTGCTTTATTTCTTGTTTTGAAAAATAAGAAAAACGATTTTACAGTATTGATAGATATTCAAGGAGAAAACCATGGAAATGTGTCCGTAAATTTAGCGTTAATGAAAAATTTAACTGAGCTCACTCTTCTGATTAAACCGCTCCGTAGAAAAATTAGCTTTGGCACACGACCTGGTATTGTCTGGTCTCGTCTGGTAACGCTCGCGGTGATCCGCTGAAATTGAAATTTAAGACCTTATAAAAGCACCTCTCAGTAAAAGTTTCACATCGTGCAGTGGAGGCATTAATATGGAATACTCAGGTTTCCTCAAATATTTTTTATCATACATGTTCCAATCTAATATAAATATTTTAAAATATTTTAATGAAACTTGTAGAACAATTCTACTGATATAAATCTGCACCAATTGATCATTTAAATAAATGTCTTTCTAAGAGTTTATTTACTCGAAATGATTTATTAACATTTTGAAAACCTCAGTAAGAACTGAAGAAAAGCTTCAAAAATGATGAACAATTGATAATTCAATTATAAAGAAAAAACTACAGGGCGAAATTCTATTCATCTGTAAAAGTGTTATATATATTATATGGATATTCGTTTCCAGTTCATTACCATATTATAAAGATTAAATCAATTGAAATAGCTACTCTGAGTTTATTATGCTTTCAAAACAGCTAATCATTCAGTGTCTAATCATCAAACGAACGCGCCCGCCATGTTTGAGTTTCACTTGTTTTTACCCACTTGAAACCTTACGAAGGCAGAATGACGTCATTGGTTCAATGCGCACCCTACCACTAGCTAATTTCTAAAAGCGTAAGTAAAAAGAGAGAGTACTTATGCACTCTTTTTAACGCACATTCACCCTCCTAAGTTTTATAGAAATGTATCTACTACAAATTTTATATATAGTTTAGACAGTTGTTATACATATAAGCAAACACTCTTATGTATTTTCTTTAGTTTTGATAAAATGTGACTTGTAATAAGAATATAATAAAGAAAGAAATTCTTACTAATAAAGTACAATTCTTATGTTTAATCGGCAACGGATTATCAATTTGATCTCAGAATACTTTCGCTGTTACATGTATGACTGCCAGAACACAGTAACTTTGTTATGGCGTGCCAGTGAGCCAGGCGGATTCTAAAAAAAAAAACAAACCATCTCCTCTACTTTACTACTAACGTGGGCCTGAAATCGAAACTTAGACTGCGTTTTTACATAGCGGTAAACCACTGCGGAAGCATTTAAAAATAATACTATAAACATTTACAAGCAATGGAAATTGCTGGATAACTGCAGAAACATATAGAATATTAAAATATAACAAAGAATACCGAATTGGTTTTGATTCCACCTTTGTAACTACGCGCTTGAATATTCACAATGCGTATCCAATTTGTACCTGGTCCGATTTCTGGATAACCGACATCGCTCTAAGGATTAATTTCGAATCTGTGTCTTAGTGAATTCAGGGCAACGGTGAGTTTCAATTGTTTGCGTGGTTTGAAAGCCAGAACTGGCAGCTAACCGTTTGTTTTCCGCAATGATATTTATGTTTGAATGACCTATGTTAGTATAAAAAAACTGCTAATTACATATAGGAAAATTTAATAAATAAGTCAGTGGCTCGCGTTATGGTCAACGTTGTTCCTCCACTATTGCAGCGTAGGGAATGAAAATCAGTTTGCTTAAAGGTCTACAAAGATGTAGCGGAAAGTAAGTTGGGCTTTAAGTTCATTATCGTCGTCTAGATGATGCAAAGAATACAGAGTTCATGTTACCATTTACAAAAACGAGCTCAGTTCGTATGTTCTTTATAATACTTGCCCGTACCGTAACTGTTGAGCCATTGTATGAATGCACTTCCTGAACGCACCTCAGCCTTTCAGTATTTCGAGGACGATGGTACACTCTTACCCTTCTAGTATCAGGCTTGAACCCAAATCGAGACATATCGCAAAATAAATTTTTATCCCATTATTCCCGGGGTCCATATAATGTGTTCCCTGCACCATTCATTTCGACGAGCGCGGACTTATCGGTGGGCACCTTATTGGTCGTCCTGCCCGTAGAACATAATCATGCAGTCGATTTCGCACAGTTTGGCAGCTAACAACAACACCACTAGAATTGTGTAGTCTTAAACTTATCTCTCGGGTGGTTAACATCGGCTGGCGTCTTACAGTCAGTTGTATGTATCGATCTTGCCGTGTGGTTGTACACCTTCCTCGACCTGGGTGCTGCTGAGCAAGATCTTCCGTGTTAGTGTAACGCTGATGAAGACGGCAAACAACGCTTCTCTTGACATCAAATACCGAAATACCTGAGGTCTTCTTCTCGCTGGCAACATCCCTACAGCTCTTTGCATTTATCTGCGTTCAAATGACGTCGCTCCATGACGTAAAAAATGTCTCAAAATCCAAATTTGTTCAAAACTTTTTTCAAATTATTGTTTTAATCATAAAACTGATACAAATGACTAAATTTTAATAAGCAATGAAAACGCTATAAAATTCTAACAAATGCATTCGCTTTTGAGTTTGTGAAAAAAAAAAATAATAATACTCGATTTTTTTTTTACAACCAGCCAGTATGTCCTCTTGATCAAAAAAGCTTACATACTACCTACTTGGTAAGAAATGATATAATAATTGATTAATAATTTGAAATAGTATGTGTTGCTTAGACTTTTGACGTGTGTATTAACTTAACATAATTTAATTTAATATATTACTACAAGAATATACTGTCTAGAGAAGAAATATCTTAAAAATTAAAATTATATAGCACTCTTACAAAATAGTAGAAAACAGCGTTAAGATAAACAATCAATGATAAATGTCTTGACAAACTGCCGTATCCTCTATGTCTATATCTATCCTATGTCTATGTCTATCCTATGTCTATGTCTATATCCTGGGTCATTATTTCAGTCTACGTCATCCAATCTTCAATGCAGTCTCCTCTTAATTAAAATCTAAAGCTTAGGTTATTGAACTTCGAGTGGAATAACTATTAGAATAATGCCAAAGGTGAGTAAATATCGTAATCATTTCAGACATATATATAATTAGACAGGTTACTAAGGTATCAGTGGATAAAAATGTATTTATCGAAGTAACGTTCAGATAATTTTCTCAATAACTTTCGATATTTACTGATTGTTACAGTATAAGTAACTAAAAAAATATCTTTATAAATTAGAGATTTTTTTAACAAAATATAACTAAATGCTACTTATTAAGAAGTTTGAGTTCTCATATACGAACATTTTTAAAGGGCATTTTGAAACGAAATAAAATTTTCATGCTTTTAATGAAGTCATTACCCCACGTACAAACGAAGTTCCCGGACGAAGAGCGCAAGGAATAAGCGATAAAAAGCACGGGCCCTTGATGCATGAGACAGACAGCCCTCCAGACAATGGGGCGCACTTAATGCCCGTATCATGTACACGCCTCGCCGTGTGATACAGATGTTCGCGTAATTAGCTAGCTAGCCGCTCCCGTCCTATCAAGTCGATACATATATTGAATGGAGTTTTTATTTAAAATGCTTTGACAGCGTTCCTAGTTTTTTTTTTCATTTTGCCATTAACCATAACGTTTGTAATAAAAATTAAATATTAGGCTTAATTCAATTAAATTGTGGTTGTTTGTATTATTTGTTAGTATTCAAACATGTACAAAAAATAAATTTCAACTAGTTTTCGTTTAAAAATTAAGTATAATAACAATCTTACTAAACGTAATGTTATTGTACATATTTTGTTACTATAGTCTATATATTTTTTTAATTTGTTCATGATAGATTTAAATTTTTCAACTAAGATTCTATGTAATAGAAGCTCTTATATCTTAACTCAAAATTAACACTGAAATTATACTATATCTATGTGAATCAATCACTTCTTATTCTTCTGTAACATATTGCATGTTGACAGAGATGAAACATTTGTGTAAGTTGTGCACATTAATTTATCCGCCAGCATGTAATTCCTATTTAAAAAAAAACATAAAATTAAACTTTTTGTGACAATTTGGCACTCACATTTATGCATAACGTTTAGTTATAAGAAAATATTTAAAATACATAGCATAGTTTTTAAATAATTTCAATAATTGTATATTATAAAAACTACCCTATGCTTTTTAGGATTAAATAACCTAAGATGTAAAAAAATATATATTGTTTTAATTGTGTTACATAATTTTATTACGACATAATTCTTTATTCGAAAAATGTCTAAGCAACGAAGGAGTAATCTATTAATCAATAGGATTTTCATCGAGCAAAGAATTTTCTCACGACAATTATTACTTTTGAATAAGTCCCATGTCCAAAAGGTATTTACGGTTAATCCCAAACAGCGCATGATCTTAGCTGCATTTAACATTAATTTGCAATAGACAAGGGATTAACTGCTCACTGCCAGCACATCAGAGCGTTAACACAGCTTATGTGTACCGTTATAGTTATAGAAACGTGTATTAGGCTATGGCTAGTCAGCGAGATCCGAGTTTGTAGTACAAACATAATTAGCGAAAACTGTTATTGTTGTTATACCGGCATTAATTGAATTGACGCCAAAGTTTATTTAGACGAGGTTAGTAAAGGCAATCGGGGTCTTGATTAAACTAAACAGTGTTGTTGTTTTACAATTATTCACCCCCAATTTATTACTATTAGTCTAAGCGTTGCTCATCCGGTTGGACTATTTCACTATCTTATTTTTTAAAGAAGTCACGTACAATTTTTTTTTTTGTAAATCTACTAGAAAACTATTATTGAATACTTACTTGATAAAGATTTAGTTTATTTATTTAGTCAGCGGTTCTTCTCGACTTTGAGATTTTCAAGAAATATTCCAATCTTTCATCGAAGTCCGTCAACGCAGCTAGGACTTCTTTAATTGTTCCATTAATTACCTGTACGAGTACTATGAAAAATATGGATGTGTTGATACAAGTAATGAAATTAGAAAGAAACATTTCTTATCCAAAATATTCTTAGCCTCCACTTGTTTTGAAATAAATTGTAAAAGTTTCTTCATTTATCTCTTTCCACACTTAAAAAAAATTAAACAGTACCTTCTTGTGTTGCAAAAGTGACATACCTAAGCTTTGAATAGATATGTATATTGTTTGTTGTTATCAATCGGTTAGTATTGTTGTATTTTTTTAATTTTTTTTTATAATTATATTTTTATTTTGTTGGTAGTGTTAGGAGTTTAGAGAAATTTTCTTTTGAAATATTGTTTATTTTTACTAATAAAGACGTGTGCTTAAAAGCACCAAATTAGCTGAGTGCACATCTTTTTGATTCCCAGTTTATTTTTATTTTATAATAAAAAATCTACGTAAAATTTTTAAGTTCCCAATAATTTCCTTTTGTTACCGATTTGTTATAAATTCTACTACAGCCGTAGTTATCGTTTTCTTTTTGCTATAGGGATCAATTTACTGTAATCGAAATTAAATTGTCTTTTATGACCTCCTGCAAGGCTTTAGTTACTCTCAGATTTTATTTAACACTAAATGATATTGTTTCTATTGTCGCTTTATAGCATCGGGAAACAAAAATAGAAAACGGCGTTAAAAGGTTAAGTAGTCTAATAGAAACTATGTTCTCTCCATTCCCGCCTCCATGGATGTATGAAGGAACCGATTTCAGCCCGTTGCCTACGAGGCCGTGTCAACAGCTATCTGCGGGAAGGAAAATATTTGCAGCAACGTCGATGTTTGATTAACGCTCAACGAAATACGAGTTGAGAAATAAAAATCGAGAAATGTTTTTTGAAGTTGTTGATTTTGATTCTAGCGTTGCGTAGATTTTTTTTCGTAATGACTGAAGCTGGCGGTTAATTATAATTAAGTTTTCATTTTGATTCATAGCTTTAAAGATGTTAACAATACAGTATTATAATGAGCAATGGAGCTTACATGATCTTTGGTTTAATTGTAAAACAAAGTCAATATTTCGTGATTTATAATGATGATTATAATATTATTGTAAGCTTAAAAATATTGAATACATTTTTTATAATTTTAACTGTCTAATGATTTCCTTTAGTCATTGTTAAGTGAAACGCAAAACATCTTTGTTTCGATTTAATTATAAGGGATAATTTTTATTTATTTTTCACAAACATTTCATAAGTCCCGTTTAATTGAAAATGGAATTAATATAATTTCAGGTTTAGCATAAAATAGTCTTCTTCAGATGAAAAGGTCAAGGATATACGAGCACAAAGGATCTTCATAACTGCTATATAAAATTTATCTTGAAGTAATGCTCTTCCGAGTGTTCCTAAATTGTGACGAACGATATGGGATACCTATATGAAGGGATTATAATTATTTTAGTCCATGTATGAACATGCCTAAAGAACGAGCGGGATTAGCACTTTTGATTATCTATATCCTCATTGGCACTTAATATCATGTGGAATTGAAATCGTGTTAGCTGAATGCCGATAAAAAAAAGCGAAAACCATAATACAGTTGAATTCATTAATGTATATTGAAATTTTATGTATGTACTTTGTTGTACAACGAAATCATTAATCCGTTAAATTATGGTCAGATAATTGAATCCAAACGTACCCACAATAATATTATTATACCCTTTGGGATGAACTGAAACGAGACGTAAAGGCCTGCGTACTTATTTCATAAATGTTGATCCTGAATATATTCGCTAAGCATAATCTACGTTGTTAATTTACGAAATGAGGTTAAACGAGTCTTTCACTTCAAATATTTATTCAATGTGAAAGATGAAACGTGTGCTCACCGCCTTTGCTGAATAATTTATGTTTTATTTCTCATACAATCTCGTACCGGCGGCCGAAATAAGCGTAGTCCGTGGGCTTCAGGCAATTTTAATTTTTTCGAGACACGCAAAGGATCCCGCCAAAGTATTCGGCGTAATAAAAAATTACAATTATATTATGACAGGCGTATTCATCAGAGCTTTATGTTTGTTCTCTATATAAATATTTAACTACGCTCCGAGCTTCTTTGAAATTAGAAACTTATTATAATATTAATAACATCGTATCCTAAATTATTCTTTGTAACGTACAAAGCTATTATTGGTAGATATATTATATGCCATAATGTTTTTTACTGTCAATAGAAAAGCAAAAATGTGACTACAAGTACAGCCAAAAAATAGATGACCCGTAAAACAGCTCTAATTTTTTCCTTCCCTATAATCCTCTCATTTTATTTTTGTGTATAGAATAGTAATTTACATGGAATAATTTTATTACATTATTTTAATCTTAATTGTAATCGCAATACAGACCGGACAATACATTTTAATTATATAAGTAAACAGGTTTCCTTTTTAAAACTTTATCCCAGCAATTTATAATATTTTAACTAAAATTTAATTGACGTGTATCTTATTTAATATCTTATGTAAATAAATAAAATATTTACTATGAATAATGAAAAAACAGACCCAGAAATACGTATACGACGCCATTAAATATAGTGTCTTAAAGTATTTGTGACATTGAAAATAATATTGCAATTCTAAAAATACAAAATACTTACGTACCAACAATGTTGCTTGTGTTGTAAGAGATTTACAAAATGGCTTCGTCGAAATATAGCGAACAATTGCTACAAAATGGACAATGATTCGGTAAGTGGCAGCATTTTCTTAAATTTCAATTTCGGAGCTGAACAAGGGTTACGAGAGAGCAGACGGTTCATAATGCCGCTCACGACACAAGGGCCTGACCATGGCTACTTCGATAGCTTTACATTTTTGTGCTTAGAATTTGTTATGAACGCTTAGCAGTTCCCGTAAGACAACTTTTGCGATAAACAATAAACTAAAAGAATCTCATTTATATATAAAATAATCAAAATTAACGTATATCAAAACAATAAAAGAGAATAATTTATAATGAAATACTTGGAATTCACACGAAACTATGATGCATTTTAATCACTTTATTTTAAAACAAATATTGGAAATTGTACGTTGATAGTTGATAGGTACGTCTAAAGTATTGATCCATAAAGATAACCTACATAAAATTTGTATAAGCTTTAAATACTTTAAGAACGTTATTTATTTTTGGGTCTGAACATTAAATTTCTTTCGTGTTTTTGTCTCATTACACATTGATCTACTGAAAAGTAATTGAGTTTTTAACAGTTTATGACTTATACTCAACCTAAAGATTTATTCATTCACAGCTCTCACCTGAAAAGTCATTAAGGGCACAAAATGATCGTACAAATAAGTACAGCTCATTCACAATACATACTTAAGTGATCTTTGTCCATACACTTATTGTGAGTCATTAAAAAAATATAAAACTTCAGATTTATTATGAAACAAAAATACTTGTTATACATTTTCATTTTGGTGAGTGGTCACTATAAGTTTTCTATAATTAAAAAGAATTTCCTTTAATTAAACAACAAATAGTGATAAAATATCGAATAAAATCCGTAAAACATTCAATATTTTTATCGGCAATGCTTATGTTGATTAACAATGTTAAGTAACGATGAGGTCGTAGATGGAGCAGCGTGCTCGCTCGAAATATATGGCGGCAGATCCACATTAAGGAAGGTAGAAACCCAGGCGGGTTCAAAAAAACCCTGCTACCATTCATACTTAAGATGTGTTACAAGGTAAGCGGTAAATTACTGTGCCACAAAATATCTTTTAAAATGCCTTGTTTATTTTATTATCAAACTAGATTCAAAGTTATGTTTAAGAATTTTAATTAAAAATGTTATATGCATGCGATGGAGTTTTTTCTTTATACAAAAAGCGTCTTTATAAACAATGTTTGCTTGATGGAAATGAATACCCATGTAGTACGCTATATCAAAGTGTTCTTGAGGATATTTATAGCACCATATTGCGCTCATCGATTTGAGATACCAGATAATTTCAAAATAAATCAGATAATTTTCAAAGCTTTGGTGGCCCTCACACCATAAACAAAGTTTGCACATTATTGGGCGATAGGGAAAAAGGCAAGTTACTAAAAAATTAGACGTGGAGAATTATGTTTAGAAAAGATAGATTCATCCAAAATTTAACGAGCAAATAAAACCAATAATATTTATTAAAATTAGGTGCACTGGATGATATTTACCAAAAAATATATGAAAACGTTGATTGTTTCCGTGGCTTCACCATTTGCCCTGTAAGGCAGAGGTGCCGATATCGATTTCCAGGCCACAGGAGTCTGAATAGTGGTAGGGTTTTTTGAACTCGTTTGGCTAGCTACAATCCTGAAAGTCAATCTATCGCCATAATAGCATTTTTGTGTTTCGGAAGTCATCCATGTAAAAACCAGAAGTATTTTCAGCAAACATCGTTCACCATCTAAGGCCTCAGTGTCACTTATCCGATTAAAAAAATTGTTCCAAATTAATATCATACTAAATCTGCTAAAAGTTTTTCCGAAAAAATATGGAGAGAAGTTTACGAATTGTTTACAGTGGCGACCGTAATACGAAAAGACATTTTATAGCTCTAGCATTTATGGCTGTTTACGATCAGAGTTGACGCCTATGTTGTGGAAACTACTACACACGTCTACTTTCTTATATGCGAATTTTGAAATGTAGGCATAAAGGTATCATATGGCTACAGCCTTTGTATCGTAGAAGACATTATTATTTACACCTTCGATCGTAAAACAGAATGACGCGATATAGTCGAGTTTGGCGTTCTAAAGGGTCACCGATACATCTGGCTCTGTTGTGTACGTTTCGTACATAATTTCCTTACAAATAAAATTCACCTTCACCGAGCTCGCAAATGCTATATTCTGAATATTTTCTTTTATATGAAATAGTAACTTTTGAATTAAATTATTATCGACATATAATTAATAAAGAAGCTGTTCATTTACTGGATCGAATTTAAATTTACCACTTAGGAAATGTAGGAATACATTGATTTACATATGTACTTATGCTTAAGGGCTTTATAGCTGTTTGTTTAATAATTAAAAAAAACTTTTATTATTGCAGTATTGAATCAGTAGATTATAAGTTGTTACTAAATGATAGTATAACTAACCTAATATTATACAATCAATGAAAGCGCGGCATTACTCGGGTGATATGCAATCAAGTATCCCCGGTATTAAATCTAGCAATCAAAACTCAATTAGAACGCACTGAGCCAAGAGACCGTTTTGTACGTCGGCCACGTCTTGAATAATCCATTACTGACACACAAGCTTAACCCTTCATGAGATATTAACATCTAAGATACTATTAACACATAATCCTTCAGCAAAGTGGTGACCCGACCGTTCATATGCTAATTCTGACCTATTAAAACGTCACATAATCTTAAGTGAGATGGCATTTGAAATGGTAATGAATGGACGAATGAATGAATGAATGACGAACACGGAGTTCATTTTACATTCTTTAAGTTTATTTTTAATACCGTTGAGTTCTACTTATAAATAATTTCTTTTTCACTTAAAAAAGAGTAATAAATATTCTAGGTTTAGTTTAAAAGACAATTTGTGTAATTGAAAACTTATTGAAAAATTCATATTTGAATTGTTTAATAACCACATTTTGCCTTGAATTTCTTTTTTATTAGTTTGAACGACATGAACAAACTGTGTACAAAAATAAATTAAAACTACTTAATTTATATTTATCTGTAATAGACTTTAAAATTGGGCATTTCTTCGACTATCGTTTATATGAAATTTGAATTCCATACCATTTAACCATTGAATTAATATTAAAAATTTATTAAAGTAGTGACTATTTTATTGGTGTAAATTAAAATGTATCACTTTAAGACATGTTTAATGCAAAATTCTCAATAAGAGTTAAGGTCTGCAGAAAAAGATTAAAACGACATTAAAAACCTGAATGCGCGCAATGAAAAAGGAAAGAGAAACTTTTAAAAGCGCAAGTTAAACTTCGCCGAGGCAACATTAGTGTAATCTCTTTAGAATGTAAGTAAGTAGCCAATTGTCATACAAGACCAACTAACCAAATAATGGCGGAGTGTTGGTTCACAAGCGCTCCTTCTAACTTTCACTATAACATTGAAACTTTTCTCATGAGCGGAAAAATTGCGCAATTTTCGCTTCGGAATTCTGAAAAATAAAACCCATTTCATCCGTCTGAAGCGAAGTGTTATACTACCTACTTACGTTCGCTGAATCCTGACGGGGTAATGCATTTAACGATATCTGTTATTTCATAAATCCATCGAAGTATAAAATCCTTCACATTTTATAGAATACATGAGTTGCATTAAATTGTACAACAAAAACCTAGTAGGATAAATCAATACATATTATTTTCTTCAATCTTTATATAGCCATTTGATTTCTATGTAATTTACCATAAGCATATCTTCCTATTAACTAAAACAAATGTTGACATCGTGTCGTATTATAATAATCGTTTGCATGTGTTAGCAACATCAAAATATGTCATAAATTCATTGTAAAATAAATTGTTCAAATGACTAATAAATCTAAGAATCAGGCTGGCGAAGGATTATTTGTATAAAAATACAACTATTAAGTTGATAGACCACATCTTAAACATTACAAATAATCCTTCGCGAATAATATTAATATGTAATTTTAATTAAAACGGAAATGCTAAAACTGGCAACACTACGTTTACATCATTTTTGGTTTAGAGTGATGAGTCAGTGTTGGACGAACGGTCGTAGTGTATAATATAAATTGGGAAGCAGTTATCAAAAAGTGTTTGATTGCTCGCGAATCACCGGATTCGCGAGCCAGTTTCGATGAAGCTGTAATAGTCGTCAATAAGACTAACAGCGCAAACTTCATCGAATCCAGCAGCAGAAGCAGCAAAAAGTGTTTAGTCTCAGCGGTTAGCAAAAAGAGATGTAATTACTATACCTATTGCTTTTTAAATGTGATATTTTAACTGTTTAAACTACTAACGGACATTGTAGTCTTATGTTAAAAAAGATACTAAATTAGCTAAAAAGTGCTTCTAGGTTACTTAAGGTGCTCTCTTCAGGAGAGCCTAAGTTGTCAAACGGGTAGTAAAATATATACCGAATGTTAATCATTTGTATAGTTTTCTTTATCCTATGATTCCTTTGTACTATTGTTGTTGCAACTATGCAATAGAATTCCTTTGATGATTACAAATGAAAATATATTGTAAATGTCATGTTTTATGTATACTTATCAATAAATGTAAAGCGTGAAAATTGTGGCAGCATTTACAATCTGAGAGGACTATCGTTTAATAAATCATAGAAATAAATTTGCGCTAGCTATCACCAGCGACACTAACAATACAACAATGTGAGTTCATTGACATTAATTACCAAATTCAATATGAGAGTTTAAACGAAGAAAGATTATTTTGGTTTATTGAAGATGCATCAGCGGTAGCTAAGTTTATACTATGTTATGATTAACGTATCCTTGGGAAACATTTTAATTGATAATAAAAACTTGGTATAACGTTTTATTGCCTTAAATCGATTAAGAAATGGATATGTAATATTGAAATATCGTGAAAACGTATATTATACTATACAATATTTTCTTTACGCAACGTATGTACAATCTTAACATTATTATAACTTTTTGATAAGTATTTTAGCATTATAATTTAAAGCTTAAATATATGTTGTGTAAAAATGCAAGTGGTGATGTAATTAATTAATTAGGTCTTTAGTATCAATATTCACTTTCTTTGGATACGATGTTCGAGTAAATATAAATTTATTAAAAATATTTATCAAGTTATTTACAATTATTGACGCTCCTTTTTGTGAATTAAATATTAAGGAAGATCCTGACCTATGTATTCTTTTTAAATGAAACCTCTTCAAAAATGTAAGCCATTTAATGTTATGGAATGTTTAAATTTGACGAATAATTTGGCAATGTATTGTGTTGCTAAAAATTTTAAATACGTACTATAGACCGTTTTTTATTTTCACAAAATAAGTCCCTTTGGTAGTTAGATATATGTATGGTTAATCTGAGATTTCAGTTACGCTACACTTAGCTGAACTGGTGCGAATAAACTCATAAAATATTGGCGTATCGTCAATAGGTTCGGCTGCCTCGGATATTTGCCCACTTAATCCGATTTACAAATATCTACTCATTCCCACAAACGCATTTCGGGGCTTATTCTGTAACGAAAAGCACATCGGCCACGAGTCATCATAAATGATGAAACATAAAACTACTAAATTACAATTAAAAAAATATATTTAAATATTAATTTTCTTCAGTATATACTGTTATCATATAGAAGGAGAAGGAGTCCTTATAGTCTACTGAGCAATATCAATCACAGGAGTTTATTCCATTAAATAAATTTGAATAACGTTATAAACAGTATAATTTTCAAGGTAAAGCAGAAATAACCTCGATTTAGTTCCGAGAAAACAAATTTGAAATAAAAGTAAAGTTTTCCTGAAAGCTATGATATGAAATTCTTCAAAAATTAACCGAAAAGATTTCTTCAGGTTGGAACATAAAAATAATACCCCAGAAGTAATTTCTATAAGCTCAGGTGATCACATCCGGGGTGTTAAATGCCTGTGTTCCATTAAATTTGGATAAAAATAAATACTTTGTAAAAATAGTAAAAAGAATGCACATCGTTCCTTAATTTTGACTGCCTCCGTGGCGCAGTGATTAAGCGCTTGTTTTGTAACGCTAAGGTCCCGAGTTCGTCTCCCAGGCCACAAGAGTAGTGGACTCCGGACGGTGGTAGGTTTTCTCTAACTTGCGTGGCTGGCTGCAACCTCAATGTCAATCGGTTGTTATAACCGCAGTGTGTTTTAGTAGTCGTACATGTGAGACCAGTATTCTGGGCGAACACGCTTCACTTTTAAAAAAGTTTTTTCACCATTTTAAAAAAGTTAAAAACAAGTGTATCTAGAAAATTTTGTTATGACCTTGTACCAAAGAATCTTTACCACTGTGTTTTAATTAATCGAAATAGATCACCTATTTATTCCCTTTTGTTTTTAAGTTTTTTTTTTATACGATTAGTAAGCAAACTAGTGGGCTATCCACCTGGTGGAAGATGATCACCGTAGTCTATAAACAGCTGCAACACTAAGGTAATCGCAAACTCGAGTCGGAGTGCGTTGCCAAACTTAAAAACTTGCCGTGAATATTTGCTAATAACACTTCTTTCGAATGTCAATAAACAGTAATAACCGCAGTACAGCTATCGCACCACACGAAGCTGTATTTTGAATGACACGTAAGTTTACCGCTTGCCTTATATCAGTGAGGTCCTGATTTCAATTCCGGAACCACATGGGTAGGGGAGAATGAATGGTACTGAAGTTATTTTTAACCCGCCTAGCTAACTACTCAATATCAAGCTGCAACCATAACAGCATTGCATTGCACTTAACATCACGTGAGCTTATAAAAATGTTCATTATTTATATTTTATTCCAAACAATGATTGTTATGTACAAATC